>JAVCKZ010007015.1:0-10000 GCA_034780755.1 Lepetodrilus elevatus | reverse complement strand
ACAGTTGAAATCTGAAATGCATTTCACAGGTGAATTGGTGAATTGCATTGGCATACGAACAAGAGTTGAGGCGGTACCGGTAGACAGCCCAGACAGTGTCTGTATAGCGAGTGTTCTCGAGAGTATGAAATACATTAACGGAGATTGGGTGAAGGCGCTGAGTGCCTTTGTGAAACTGAATCCAGGGGCCGTGTTCTCGAAACTTCGTAACTTAAGAACTTCTTAGTCAGAAAAGATCTATATAAAACTGACATAAGCAGAAAATCAGTTAGGCAATTTCTTAGTACTGTAAATCGTGAAATTAACGCGAGCAGAATATTAATGCGAAAAATATGACAGTTGTATTGTCGCATTTAATTGCTGCGCGTTAAAGGTAAGATTATTAGAGGAAAACATGTATGGAGACATGGCCGTTCGCATTTTATTGGTGTCACATTTACTTCTAAAATCTAGAGGTCGCATTAAATTAGTGACGCATTAATTTCATGATTTACAGTATATAAAACTGACATACCGGGGTAAGCAGAAAACCAGTTAGGCAAATTCTTAGTACTTATAGGAACTTCTTATTAGGACTTATGAAGTTTCAAGAATACGGGCCCTGGGGCTTATATGTAGCTGGGTGATACAATATGCTCCTATACTGTTCTCGGTCAGCAGGGTTACCCATTTGGCTCAGTCGGTAGAGCGTTGGACTCACGATCCAGCAACTCGGGTTTGAATTGCAGGATTAGCATGATCCTCTGTTACCAAGAACAAGAAATGGAACAATAGTACTGTGAGTGAGTGAATGAGTGATGAGTGAGTGTAAGTGTAAGTGTGTGTGAGTGTGAGTATGAGCCTAGGGAGTGAGTGAGTGAGTGAGTTATTCATCTACATCACAGCAGGAATCTATCACTCATGGATATGTAATGATTAATATTTTAGTATACGATTACAATAGATGCATGGTTATAAAATAGATCTTCAATTTAAGAAATGTATACAAGTCTGATGGTGAACAGATGGTGCTGAACTTCTACAGCCTATGTGATCAGAAGACAAACACCTGAAGAAATTTAACAAATATTCACTAAAAACACCAAATCATCCAAAAAACAAATGGTGGTACAATCCAGAAACTGTAAAACTGTTTGTGGAAATCACAATTACCTGTCTTGATGTCTGTTAAAGTCTTGAAAGGAGATTGTATCCGTGTCGCTACCTGAAAATGGAAAATGCTCATTTAAGACGCATACAGTTTGTAAACACAATTCTGTGTTCTTACAAGAAACATTTCCCAGAAACCTGAAACTTTTGTTTGACCTACTTATGTCATGAAATCACAGACGTATGAATATGATGGGTGTTCGTTCTTCATATCAAATGAAAGGCCAAAATCATGAAGAGCATGTAGAACAATCAGAATGATATTAATAAATTTATGAGATCACACCTCTGGGAACCATGTCTATACATAGACAGATGAACAAGATGATGGTTTCCTAGAGGCTCATAACTAAATTGACGGGACGGCTGAGATAGTGTAATAGCAGAATAGTTGGACTTCAGAGCCAAAGGTTCCGGGTTCAAATCCCATCCTAGGAGCTTGGCAGTTATGTTAAAGAACGTTACCTTTGTGATTCGATATTGATAGGATGTGCTGACTGTATCGTGGCAATAAAGTTATCATCCTTGGTCTGTCAGTATACCAGCTGGTGCTCGCAGGTTTACTGCATCTTTCAGAGCTATGGATGTTGTAGATTTCCTCTAGCTCTTAACTTACAAGCCGTGATCAAAATGAATAAATCTTGAGAAAAAAAATTAAAATAAAAAACGAAAATTTATACTTGCATGTTTCTAATTTTATCTAAGACCACATTTCTCATTTCTCATACTGAAACACTATACATCAATACATGCGTACAGCCAGAATATAATCAAACAACGCTATCTTCCCGAAAACTGATTTTATCACAGGTGGGCACACAGCTATCAACGCTACAACGAGGTTTTGATTTGCCTCTCAACACGGAATAAAACATTAATTACACTCCAAAGAAAAATCAGATTTCGTTTTTCTTTTGTCGTAAAAATGCATGACACCTTATAGCCACAGCCCTTTTCAACACGAGACGTTTGACGGTTGACGTGACGACGACAAAGGCTGCGAAGGGGGACGCCCCACCTGCCGTCGCACTCCGCAGCACACACACGTGCACGAGGCGCGCCTCAGCGACCCCCACGTGGCGATACATGCGACAGGAGGGTGTTGACAGTCAGGGGTATGATCAGCCATATATTTCCTTATAATAACTTTCCATAAACAGAACAATTAACGATATTGATTTTCTATTATGTCGGTGGAATGAGATTCACGTAAATCTAATAAACGTTGATAGTCATGTCATAAAGCTCCATGACTGTGACTCCACTGACGGCAGGAAGGGGGTAAAGGGAGATAATCAAAATGGATCATCCGAACATTTCCAGTATTACATATTATCTTAGAATATTTAATGTTAAATTTCATTTAGTATACAGTTTAACTAACAGGTGACATTTTTCATAGCGAGGTATTAAAAATATTCAAAATTAATTTTCCATTTTTTCTCCGCAATCTTCCAACTTTTTGGGACCTTTAATGAATGTCATTAGAAGTCATTATAGTTGATCAATCTCAACTTATTGTTCTCTGGGAAGATTAATATCAATTTTTTTTATGGTCCTAGTTGTAAAGATTGTAATACAGATATATCAACTTGTCAAACATAGGATTGTAAACTAATAATTAAAGTGCTCCAGAAAACAATTAGCAAGAGAATTGAAAATATGATAAAATCTTACATTCTAAGAATAGATGTTGTACTTAAAGTATATCATGTAAAATTCATTTTTAATTCAGAAAGTTGACAACATTTGTGGCTCTTATACATAGACTCCTTAAAATAGTAAAATATAAAGTAATGATGTCTTTTTACATTCTGGATAATTACTACAGGGCTGCATTCAGGCTGCAATACATTCTACTACAGTGTTCTTCATAGCGCTACAGTAGTCATTCAGCCAACACATGGTATTACCATATAGCACTACTTCTTACTTCAGTTTTCACGCCTGTAGTGTTTTGTAAGAAATAGTAGGAAAACCCAAGGATGTGCAAACCAATTTTCTGCTATTTTCCTATGAAAATCGTTCAGCCAGCATTACTTTGTAGAAAAATAGCGTAGTGAAGTGTAGGGAAATGTATTGCAGCCTGAATACAGCCCAGTATCACTGTCTAATGTCTAACATTTGCTCCAACCTTTCATTATTCTTGTTTTCTCATACTATAGTACTATAGTATCTAGAAAGTTTGTAATTTAATAAGCTATTATTACATGTGCTTTTGTACCACAATTTTACATGTAGTGATATAATAGGAATATTTATAATATTTATTATCATTATTACATTATAGTATTAATCTGTCTAATAATAATTAATAATAACTAAATTAAATATATAAATATAAATTAGTAATGATTAAAAGTAAATTAATAATAATGCATGGATCTGACATGTAATTAGAAATGAAACAATAATTGGTATTATATGAAAATCATTTCCTCCCACAGGGTACCCATGTGTTCGCTTGTACCAGCCATACTATCAATATTCTCAGCTGTTCTTACTACAACCTCAATATTATAAACTGTCCAGTTAACAATCTGAATAATATTCTCCTAATATGTAATGTTCTTATTATAACCTTCATACATCAGCTGAAATCAGTGTGAATGTGTGTTGGGAAGGGTATACATATATCCATATTCATAACATATAACATAACATATAACATAACTCCATATTCCACATTTTCACATTCTTACATGAAAATGTTACTACATCCTCAATATATCCTTACATATTCTACCATATCCATACTTGTATGTATGTATACTACCTTTCTAGGTATCTCGCATAGATATATCATCTCACCTGTTTTCCAATCAGCTATCTCAGGTAAAAGTATCCAAGGATTAAAGTTTGTCAAACACGTTGAATTCAATATTTGAGATCATTCAACTGATATATTATATATCCAATTTCCTAGTCAGAGCCGACACAGGTGAAGAACATCATACACATTCACTGGAGCAGTTTGACGTTATCCAATTATTTCGTACTCCCCGCGAAAAAGAACCTTTCACATCCTTATAGGCTGTATCTACCTCAGTCAATTCTGCTCACTTTGCTGGAGAGTATCCCCAAGATCGTCATCCAGGTAGAGCTACGCTGAAGTGAGTAAGCTGAAGTACGCTGAAGTACCCTGAAGTTGTGTCTCGACTGTGCCGCAAACTTGCGGGGTACAATTAGCGCAGTTATCAATCAGCGATAGCAGTGTTTACACTCGATGACAATTGCTTCGGTCGGTGGAGCGCGACCCAAACCCAGAACTATTGTCCAGAGCCCCGTGACAATCCAAGTCTGCTGCCGGAAGATAATTCACCAACACGCGAGTAGCAGTCTCGAGCCACGCTTTCCGTCCGTCGGTTGACTTTCACGACGTCGGTCGCTATACTGCTCGAACATATTTACAGACGAATGTTTGATTTGAACTCTCCTTGCGTGGAGGGGCTAACACATCTCTGTTGTCACGCTCCGTTGGATGGGTATAGCCGCTATCTGCCGTACAATAGCCTGCTTCAGACTCACCTGCTATCGGTAAAGTGACAGGAAAAAAGGAGTCCAACTGCCGTCTTTTTGTCACACAGGATATTGACAGTTTGCAACATGAAATGTGAATTTTTATTGCCAATATAACCGATATTGTATAGAATTAGCGTGTCAATGGGAGCGCTTCACCATTAAGAATATTATTGAAGACACGTAAATCTAAGCTACGTTGTTTGCCACATTATCACTTGAAGGTGATGGAATAAACCAGAAAAATGAAACTATAATTATATTTATAATATTATAATATATATAATATATAATAATTATTAATATGAAAAAGAAAAATAAATTACCAAAACTGTCTAATTAATTTTGAAGTTGTAAAAGTTATTATGATAAATGCAATAGTATGAATGCATCAATACAAATTCATAAGGTTTGTGATGTGATTTTAATTACAAATTAATTCAATTTTGTAGGAACGCCAGAAAAAGCCAGGAACACTTTGTTAAACAAGAACACCTTTGAATTCCAATTAATGTCTTCAGACAGCTGCAGATTTTCTGCAAACAGTTCGCCCAAAACATGACATGACTTCTAATAGTTGATCACTTTTTATTTACGAAATCACAAATATTGGCACATTTCTCATAAGGACAGTCCCCCCAGGAAAGTGAAACGAAAGTGTTAACCTTATTTCATGGTTGAAACAAAAGGTTGATTCAAATATTCATCAATGTCTGTGTATCCGATCTCCCTGCAGACTGGTGACAGTACTATAACATAGGTTTTGCTTGAACACTATCTCCTCAATGGATGGATGGTATTATAACATTTCCAATTCAATAGTTAATAGCTGTTAGTATTGACATGGTCAGATAAATACGGCAAGCACTTTTCTCATGAGGACGGTAACCCGGGAAAGTGAACGCGTTGACCTACAGACTGACGACAGTACAAAAATATAGGTCTTGCTTATAGAGCCACCAAAGATCCAATTAACATTTAGAAACTTAGACATGTAGAAATCCATAAAAGATATATATAGAAAACCACCAAAGACATTAAAAGAAACCCACATATGTCACAAAACACTGTCACAGATGCCATAGACCACTTGTTAAACAACACGTCCATAGATAGCATCAAAGATCACATTTACACTTCAGAAACTTAGACATATAGAAAACTACCAAACCACCAAAGACATATAGAAAACCACCAAAGACATATAGAAAACCACCAAAGACATATAGAAAACCACCAAAGACAGATAGAAAACCACCAAAGACATATAGAAAACCACCAGAGACATATAGAAAACCACCAAAGACCACATGTTATACAACACCGCCACAGAAAACATCCAAAGACATGCCCATAGAAGACGCTAAAGACGCCATGTGCAATCATACCCTTATAGAAAACCACCAAAGATATATAGAAAACCACCAAAGATATATAGAAAACTGCCAAATAAATATAGAAAACCACCAAAGACATATAGATAACTGCCAAAGATATATAGAAGACCACCAAAGATATATAGAAAACTGCCAAAGACATATAGAAAACCACCAAAGATATATAGAAAACCACCAAAGATATATAGAAAACTGCCAAAGATATATAGAAAACCACCAAAGATATATATAGAAAACTGCCAAAGATATATAGAAAGCCACCAATATATAAAACCTCCAAAGACATATAGAAAACCACCAGATATATAGAAAACTGCTAAAGATATATAGAAAACTGCCAAAGACATATAGAAAACCACCAAAGACATATAGAAAACCACCAAAGATATATAGAAAACCACCAAAGACATATAGAAAACCACCAAAGATATATAGAAAACCACCAAGACATAGAAAACAACAAAGACATATAGAAAACCACCAAAGACATAGAAAACCACAAATATTGGCACCAGAAAAGTGATACAGATATGTTAACCATATATTATTTCATGGTTGAAACAAAAGGTTGATTCAAATATCCATCAATGTCTGTGTATCAGATCTCCCTGCAGACTGGTGACACAAATATAGAAAACCACCAAAGACATGTAGAAAACCACCAAAGACATAGAAAACCACCAAAGAGCACACATCATACAACACTGCCACGGAAAATGTCAGTTACGCATATGTCAAGGAGATACTTCACACAAAGACTACAGAGAATGTCACCACACTGCTGTCAGCGTGGCGCTGTAGAAGATCACTGCCGTCACCGATGCCGTCGGAAACACGATCACGGCAGATGAACTATATAAAAATAATTAATATCTTAAATATTGCTGTGGTGGAATTACAGTCATTTCCATAAAATCTAAAACGGGTATTTTATTTCACCGCTGGGATTTGTTCCTCTGACAGAGTGATGGATAAGTATTTAAATATAGCTCGTAAATAAATAGAGATTATTACGCGAGTGTGTGTCCATGGATGCAAAACGATGCCGAAATACAGGTAATAACGCCAAGGTATCGAGGCTACTTCAATTAAATGAATAAACGCTGCAATTATTAAATCTTAGTCGTCGGACTACACCAGCATGCCACGGAAGACTGTCGCTTCGTACCTAGACAAAGTTATAAAGCCATAACCCTCGTCGTAGCCTTTCGCCGAGAATCAATCAATACCTATACAACGGCCGCTTGAGACCCTTAATTTCCGAGTGCCTGAAACTGACATGGCTATGTATGAAATTGGCGACAACAAAGATGAAATGTGATTACACCTCGGACGTCAATTGGCCGATAATAGCGTCAGTTAGGTCCTGGGCACTTATGTTTGCATGTCGAGTACGCCACCACGACGGGATAATTCTTTAATTATCAATTATCACATCCAGGTGATAAGTCTGGCCTGGCAGGTAAATGACGAGGACAGGTAAACAACTACAGGTAATGTACGAGGACAGGTAAATTACTACAGGTAATCTGAAATAGACGTCGTCGGGCGGAGTGAAATGTGAAATAAGCAACAGGTTGAGTTTCACTTTCGAACTCGATCAACCTTGGGGAAAAAGTCTATAATTGCTCAATTTTCTGAACACAATACCCTGATCTTAAAGATCTGATAAATCCCATTTTCTGAAAGTATAATAACCCACCGTAAAACTGGGTAATTTGTGTTTATTTTTCACCCAGGAAACGTAGAGATTGGCCCCAATGATCTACGAGATTTCAAGTAATTTTCTTGCAGCGCATAAAAGTGTGCATTTGTATAAGCGTGCATTTGTATCGGATAACAAAAACACTAATCTCTTAAACCTTTGTATCGGAAGAAGCACTTTGTGAACTGGGGTTTTAATAGAACTGTGCAGCATATTCGAAGAAATGCAAACATGCTCACATGCACGGTTGCATGCACAGATACATATGAACAAACATGGGTGAAGTGAAGGACAATAGTAATCCGGTTACTTTTAGAATCCGCATGGGGTATACCTTTAACCCTCTTCATGCTGGAGGCAATGAAAGATGCCAAAGAGTAGTAACTGTGCCTAATCCAGCAGGGATGGAGTTAACCCTCTTCCTGCTCTTTATGTCATCTCTGGTAGCCTTCAGCATGGAAAGGGTTAAAGGTAGGTTGAGGAAGAGAAAACCTATGATGGAAGGGGTGGGGGTGGGGGTGGGGGGTGGGGCAATGGTAACCATGCAGTTGTGGGTCGGATGCAGTTGTTGTTATAATAATAATAATAATAATAATAATAATGTGCATATTTATATTGCGCCAAATCCATGCTTGAGATGCACATCACAATACATGCTACAGGAATTGGAGGTGCAGTTTTAAACACTGGGCGAGATTTGTACAGTGCTCCCTCGATATAACGCTGAAGTTGGGGTCCATGACATGCCACCCGTGTTATAATACCTGCGTTATATCAACAAATATAATTGGAGAAAAAAAAAGTAGATTTTTTATTTATTTTTATTTTTATTTTAAAATGGGTGCTTCGAAGGGCGTTATATCGAGGGAGCACTGTAGGGGGATGGGGGGGGATGGTGCAGCAGAGTGTTGACATAAACAGGGGAAGGGGGTGGGGTTGGGGACATTGTGAGAGTGAGGTAGTAGGGGTGGATTATAGGGATTCATCAGGTTGGATGAGAATGTGTACATGCTGATATCTGACAAAACAAGAATCAAATACAGATAAACATCTGACAAAAACACTTGTTGGTAAATTTAATTCCATATCACATCTACAATTGGATACTTTCAAAACTTAATTACAACAGTATTCTTTTTTGCAAATTAAATCTAGGCGACATAGAAAAGTCTGGATATTGCCTGACAGGAAGTTAAATGATCCAATCTGAATTCAGCACCACATGTGCCAAAATAACCTCAAAGATGAATTGTTTTTATTTCCTGTCACTTAATTCACGCCTAAGAAACGTCAATGTACATTATCGAATCTTCGTTATTTCTTTAATTACGACGACACGACATCAACAACTGGCAGTTCGGTTGACACTACGATAAGAAGAATCAAAAGGATCTTTCTCGCGCTAATTTCCAAAGGGAGGTAACTACCCGCAGAATAATACGCACAGATTCTCCTTTTTAGCGACAAATAACACTTTCACTTAGCGTTTGGAAATTGACAGCTTGTTGATAGGCAATTTTGGGCAACAGCATTGACGACAGTGACAGCGTCGATGGCAGTGACAGCGCTGACATGACGAGATCTGACACTGATTGATATTAACACCTTAACACCGGCGGCCAGAAAATAGCTGTCAAAGGGCAGTCGAGCATATTTCACCAGCGAACACCGCGATATCCATAGTGCTGATATTTGAGAGAAAAAATAATTCAATATCAAAATTCAGATTCAGATTGAGACTATTTCTGATAGTATGCTATGATATTTCTGATAGTATGCTATGTTATTTCATAGGACACTGGAGATAGAAAATGGCATTGAAAGGAAGATGACTAGTAGTAATTGGATTTAATTCGGTAAATTATTAGTGTAGAAAGTTTATTAAAAGTTTAGAACTTGCTTGAAGTTTGATTATATGTTTTTGTGTTGTTGATAAATCACACTTTACAAAGCATCACTATTATCATAATAATAATAATTATTATTACTATTATTTTTTATTATTAAATCATCATCATCATCATCATCATCATCAGTATTATTATTACTAGACATATATTATTATTACCTTTAGTAGTAGTAGTAGTAGTAGTAGTAGTAGTAGTAGTAGTATCACTGTCACGTATGAGTAATACATTCCTGCTGTGATCTAAAACACTAATTCAATCAAAATTGTGCTATTAATATTATTTAAAATATTATTATTATTATTATTATTATTATTATTAGT
>JAVCKZ010006904.1:0-20601 GCA_034780755.1 Lepetodrilus elevatus | reverse complement strand
TACTACTACTACTACTATTACTACTACTACTACTACTACTACTACTACTACTACTACTACTACTACTACTACTACTAATGCTGATACTGATGAATAAATTATGATGATGATGATTGATGACGATAATAATAATACTATTAATAATAATAATACACTAACAATAACAATATAAATAATAATAATAATATTAATAATAATAATAATAATTTAAAAAAAAAAAAAAAATAAAAAAAAAATAATAAAATCGTATATGAATTACTTTTCTCAATTAGGCAAAACTGGATGCATGATATACATGCAATGCACACAATGCTTCACGACATACACGTCTGAATCACTTACTCACATAATATGTACAGTGTTTTGCTGTGCACGCCTCTGAATAACTATACTGTATTTTACTGTAGTAGCCTACGTGTCGTTATTGCATTAGAAAATATACAACGCTTAAGAAAATTTAGGATTTAGACACATATATCACCAAGTAGATGAATTTAATTTTAATCATTTTCTTTGGAATAGACCAAAGAAAATGATTAAAATTAAATACGTCGTTTCCCCGATAAAAGTAGATTTAGGGTTGACGTGACGGATGTTCGAGTTCATGTACGTAGTAACACATTGGGGGACAGACCACAAAAAGGTAGACATGTACAGTGCATGCTTGCGTAAATGTTGAACACCGTCGGTGAAAGGGAGACGTCACACTATACTAGTTTCTCTCACCGAGGAACGACAACACTTTATTAGTAGAAACATTCCGCCTCTCACTGCTTATTATATATGTATAATATATAAATACAATACATTGCTACGAAATGTACATAGATGGCAATAGTCATTTAATAGACCTCGTGGGATTTTGTCAATTAATAAGTTGCACTGGTGTGATAGGGACTACATATATTCATGCACTGGTGTGATAAGGACTACATATATTCATGCACTGGTGTGATAGGGGCTACATATATTCATGCACTGGTGTGATAGGGGCTACATATTATTCATGTACACGCGCTGACTTGCCGTCTGGGCATAACGAATTAGCTATGCATAGAGACATAGTCTCACACGAGGTGTAACATGTAAAGGCCAATAGGTTTACGTTGTGTATGTCGACAACTAGGTCGTGTGCTATTCTGTACGGCATCGGATACAGTTCTAGATAATGCGGCCATATTCAGAGAATTGTGCTCAATGTTGAAGTAAATAGCAATGTATTGACTAGAAATCCAAGCTTTCATCCATCCCTTTCTTGATCCTAAATGTCTGAGTAAGAGTAAGAGTGAGAGAGATATATATATATATATAGAGACAGATATAGAGAGATAGCGAGAGAGAGAGATATATATTGAGAGATAGAGAGAGAACAAGTCCTGCCACAGAAGGTTGATTCACAAACACTATTTATGTTTATTTGAAATAGTTTTATTTATTTTAGTTGATACAACATTAATGAACGAAGCACAATTTGATCAACATCGTCATCCGAACTTTCGATGCATAATCTGTTTTGTTATTAAGACCTGAACTTGCATTACGATATAAAAAAGCTCACATCGAAAAACAGGTCACATGCACATTACTTTATGCATCGGAAAGTGTACACGTAGGTCCACGTAGGCTTGTACACAATGAGTTCCAGATGTACAGTGTCAATGATGTCAAAAGTCCAGTATGTATATCAAATAATACCATTAATGAGGGAAATATGACTGATCTCAATGTAACAATTTGCACATATGCCAATCCAGATATCTACACATTCACATCCGACGCTTTGCCAATCACTAGATCACCATCCACGGCCAAACAATCCACGATCAAACCATCCACGGTCAAACCATCCAATGTCAAACAATCCACAGTAAACCCATCGACTGTCCATTGCAAACCAAGACTGTAATGTGTTACAAAGAATGTGAACTATTCTCCTTGAACAAGCTTCAGACTAATGTCCGAGGATTGTTTTCCTTTCCGCCGGTAAACTAGTACTCCTACGGTGACTACGACGATGACCAGAATGATGCCAACGGGGGCAGCAATGGCGACCACTGGAACATCCGGACTGCCGAGTTTCTCATCCTTTCCCGGCGGTGATGAAACGGAGGCCTTTGGTGGAAGGTATCCTGTGTGGAATACAACAAACAAGTAAGAAGCGCACCTCTGGGTTATCTTTGTACCAGAGAACCACGAAGCTATCTTCTACGAAGGAGACCATAGTGCTCTCGTAGCTAGAATATATTTGTTGAAGCGCTATGGCAGCATAGTGTACAAGACAGTTCCGTGAAATGCTGCCCGGACTATAAACTTACATACTGGCTATTGATACTGGTCTGCAATCTTTAAGTTGAGATAGATGGGACACTTAATATTTAGAAAGTAATAAAATTTATATTTTTCAGAATATAATTTCTGGAAGCATTGATATCCACTACTTAGTGCTACCGTAAGTGCGCGATCGCTATGCTAGTATAACAGATCTTTATAAGAGCACTATGATCTCTTAGTAAATATGAGACCCCTTTAGCGATCTCTTATATATGGCGATCAGGGTATCGTTTCTCGAAGCCCTCTTAGCCTCTAAGGGACCATAGCACTCTCTTAGCAATGCATTAGCTATCGGCAAAGAGAGAGCTATGGTCCCTTAGCGGCTAAGAGAGCTTCGAGAAACGATACCCAGACACCTACGAGAGCGATATGGCTATATTATACATTGTGAGATTAGGAAAGCATGGATTCTCACCTGAGCACTGTGCCCAGACGTCTTCTTCATGCGTGCAAGTTTGAACAACGAAGCCATCATACGTGCAAGACTGGACATTGGTCTCGTTCCCCACACAGCCCAGATTGTCCATCCAGATAGGCCCAGCAGTCAGTCTCCACGAGCTGTCCCTCCCCAGGACTCTACCCTCACTGTAGCCCAGCATCTTACATATAACAGTGGCATCTCTCTTGTCCCACGAGTTGCCGCAGATGGTGCCCCATTGGTTTGGTCCCTGAAGAAACACCTCCACTCTGCCCATATCTTTCACAGGACCATCAGCCAGACGAACGTCCGTAACAGCTGAATGGTAGAAGCAAAGAATTTACCGTTTCAAATGATGTAATGATATTTCTGGACGCATGTCAACAGTATACGTATTCGTGAACACTATAACAAATCTCACGAGACGCACATCCGTAATAGCTAGATGGTAAAAGAAGAGCATTTTGCATTCATCAAAAGGCTGAAACTTGTTTCTTGTGATAATTCTGGACGCATGACAACACTATTCATGAACAGTAAAAAACAACTCACCTATTGGTTTCTTGTAACACTCCACAGATGCCTGGCCAAATGTTTTGCAGTATCTTGATATCCAGTTCTGATAGTCCGTAGATGTCTGGTTGAATCCGTCGTTTCTGCAAGCTGGTAATGTTGTCTCATTTCCGAAGCAATTGATGTAATGGAACCAAACCGGTTTGTCGTCGTTCCGGTCCCAGTACTGGGCATTGGATATTGAGAGACCATCAGTGTGTCCGAGTGTCTTGCATATGACTTTCCCGGTGTTTGGATTCCCCAGGGGGTCGCAGATGGTGCCCCATGTACCCTCGTATTCCATCTCTACGCGACCCCTCATGGGATAGTTGCCATTCCCAGCAAGGCGATACTTAATAGCTGCAACAGTACAGTGTTATAGGCATGAACGTCAACCAGATATCAATGATAATGCGTATTTGATGTCAATAACCAGGTATGATCTAATTCATATCCGGGGATGGCATTCTGAAGGTACTATTCAGTACAAATTAGCAATTAATCTTTAATAAATTGTTTACCTGTAGCATTCGAAAATGATTGTATACTATATATATAGAATATGCAAGCAACTTAACAAACAGAATGAGCAAAAACGATAATGTATATATAGATTTATCATTTTATGAAAATGCCATCTGACCTGTGTCCGAGTCATAACACAATACACCAGCTCTTGGAGAGTAGAAATCGCACCAAAGTCTGTCACTTCTCCGTGTGTATTTACACTTCTCAAGGGAGTCTTCATTGCCTGCACACTTCACTTCCGCTAGGAACACCGGAAGTGCCTCCCTCACTAATGGGTAGCTCTGACTGTGAACGGGATTTCTAACGGCAGGAGAATATGCCACGCCTCCTTTGAAGTTCAATTCCTTGCAGGCAACGTTGGCAGCTCGGTCGTCGAAGCCCGCCCCGCACACACTTCCCCAGACACCGGAAGTTTGTACTTCTAGGAACCCATGCTTTCTGGCACCGGGGTCATCATGGAGCAGGCGGACCTTGAAACCTGTAAGTCAGAATATTGAATTATGCAAGCAAAATTACGTTGAACGGTTGTTAGAATGTTGCACCAGAAGACAAAAGAAAATTAAAATAATATACAAAAGAATTCAAAAAATAAAATTAAATAAGATCTAATATTCCTACCTTTATCAACAATAGCTTCATGAGAGCAGACTACAGAGGCATAGCTTGTACTCCGGCATGAGTTTGGTGATTTGTCAGTTGTGCAGTATTTGATGGATTTCTCGCTACCAGAACACGTGACCTTGGTGATGGTGACTGGACTGGTGATGGCTCCAAATACAGAACCCTTCAGTGCCACGCCATGTGGATAGCCCAGTGTTCTACATACGACTGTAGCTGCCTTGTTGTCGAAACCATCCTCACACACAGCAAGCCATGTATCGCCGTCAACGATTTCCACAGCTCCCATCGATACGTTACCGCCTAGGCTGAGCCTGACTGAAAACATAAGAGCGTGAAAGTAGGATCAGGTCCATGCACAGGAATAATTATAATAACATGTTAGAATAAATAGATGCTGTAACATTTTATTATAATTATTCAAAGTCCTGTGTTCCATGGAACGTTTGCTGTAAATTCGCCTGTTCCCGGAGTTCCATATACAGAACATTATATATGTGAGGTACTGCAAAATGAAATTAAGTAGATTTTACGTTGTACAGCATTTTCTCTAAGAAGAATATGAACGCTTTCATGACATCATTTTAATGTGTGTTTTTTTAAAAATATGATATGAATCTGTGAGAAGACTTTCAGACCAGGTAACGTACCTATGTGCTCACACATGACAGACACGTCATCACGGTGATGCCCACACAGAGTTGAGGTCCGATCTGCTTCCCGTACCTCCGTGTCGAACCCAGAGTGTTTGCACTTGTGTAGCGCTCCCTCTGTCCCGTCACACTCCAGGTTGCTCAGCCAGATGGGTCCACTTCCTTCACCGTAAGCCGCATTTGGGAGAGCAGTACCGTCGTGGAAGCCTTGCTGCCGACAGAAGACCTCAGCCTCGCGATCATCGAAGGATCTGTCACAGACTGTGCCCCACTTTCCTCCTACGGACAATTCCACTCGGCCGTAGTACTGGTCTGTCCCGTTGCGAGGAGGTATCATACGGTACTGGATCCCTGGAATAGAATCTTGGAATCTCAGCAGAGTATGGGCATGGATACATAAATGTAGTTCATCGGTTATCTGATTTAATATAAATATATCTATCAAATTGTATGATAAATAATGATTATATGTTCATCGAAACACATGATTTATAATAATAATAAAGGAATAATCAAACATGTGACATTTGTGTCACTTTAGACGGTTTCATAATATCTTAATCTAGCGGTGACAGATGCTATGACACGATCAGCACTTACCGACTCCATCATTATAACATATAGCGGAGGCAACGCTGTCTGTTCTGCACGTGCTCATCGTGGTCCTCCTGACAAACGCACACCGAGACAAAGAGGGTTCACTTCCGGTACAGTTGACCGAGCTCATCCAATATGGCGGCCTTCCCTCCAGTGCCTGCGGGTCATAGTTCACGGTCTGAGGGTATGAGATTCCGTGGACGTAGCCGAGACTCCGGCAGAAGACTGAAGCCTCCGTGTCCGTCCAGTTGTCACTGCAGATCCTGCCCTTGACACCCAGATGACGCACCACTACCTTGCCGAGATTAGCTTCTGGGTCGTCAAACCCGAATACATAACCTGTAAATGAAACTTGCATGTGGCTTTACTACATTAATTGTCAGATAATACAGTTAAACACTAACGTACTGTGTTAGTTGATAGGCATGTGTCTTTACCCTGTACCTTAATGTATAGCCCTTATTAAAAAGATGTTTCGTGGTATTTTATGTCTCTCCAATTATTAATCTTATTTTACATTTTCTGTTAGCAATAATTAGATATCGAGGAAATTGCAAAAATACATATTTGGGAGAACTACATATTTTCCTGCGTATTGTAGTCCGCGTATAGTAATGCTTAGACAAGATATTATTTATTAATAAACTATTTCCCAGGTATTCCAATGATTTATTGAACATGACCATCAACAGAATCATGATATTATCCCTACTGCAAGGAGGATCAACTCCTTATACTTCTTATTATGCAACACAACACACCTGTTCAGTATTAACCTCGGACGATTTCATAGAAAGTTTGATAATAATAATAAATTTCGTTGATTGTATTCAACGTGTACTTACTGTTATTCACAAGGTCGGTGGCATTGAAGCAGAC
This sequence comes from Lepetodrilus elevatus, assembly GCA_034780755.1. NCBI lineage: Eukaryota > Metazoa > Mollusca > Gastropoda > Lepetellida > Lepetodrilidae > Lepetodrilus > Lepetodrilus elevatus. The sequence continues at coordinate 14,025 of JAVCKZ010006904.1, read as the reverse complement.
AACAGAAGCATATGTGCTAGAACATGACCCGGGTCTAAGACATTCCAGTGCCTTTCTCTGTGAAGCACCACATTGCATTCTCAAATTTGGCATCAGTTTTATTGGGCCTGACTTTATGTATCGGACGTACTCCGCACCAAACGCTGAACCAACCAGCGCTTTGCCATCCACGAAGCCCAAATCCCGACAGACTGTTCGAGCTGTGACGTCATCAAAGTTTGTGTCACAGACTAGGTTCCATGTCCGATTTTGCCAAACCTGAACTGGGCCAAGTTTTTCCTTCGAAGAGACCCCACTTCCAATTCTGACTGAATAAAGATGAATTAGAAGAAATGAGTCACGTTACATCCTACAAGTCTTAACACACGCCGATACTAATGTATCCGCATGGCTCCTACCATACAATGAGTAACTGCTCAATGACGCCTTCCAATATTACCCCTGTCAATAGACCAGTGCATACATTCGTGTCCATGTTAAACTTTCTCAATGTATATGTTTCATAATCGATTCCATAAATAGGACGTATTTCTTTATCAAAAATGGTCTTTTTACTTACGGTTTCCAGAGCAGGTGACGGCAAGGGCGCCGCCAGAAGAACAGTGGTTGTAGGACTGACGTCTCCAGCCAGTGTGAGGACAAGAAGACAGAGTAATTTCGTCACCGTCACACGTGAAGAAGGCTTGGTACACGGGACCTACAGGGGTAGGGTAGCTCATGCTTCTGTCCACCTCCCCAGAGGAGAAGCCCAACCCCCGACACAACGCACCGGCCTCGCTGTAACTGAAGTAGGAGGCGCACGTTGTTCCCCAGACACCTCCTATCCTCACACCAACCAGTCCGGAGTTGTCTCCACCCCCAGTCATTCGGAAATATATCTCTGTACAATGAGCGAGCGTGACAATGAGTATTGTTGTAGCTTACTCGTGGTAGATATATATTTACATAATGAGCAAGCGTTATTGCCAAACTTCATAGTAATATTACATATAATACAGCATTCTCTTAGCCACATGGGATAGTTCTTTTTCCTTTAGAATATTTAGTATGTCAATGCAATATTTAATACTATCACAAAATGTACAATTTCAATAAGAAATTAATAAATAAATGATGTATCCATACACTTAGATGTTTTCTACGGCACAACGGAATGTGCTGCGAGTATACGTATATTTCTCACCTGAGGAACCACCACACATAATGCCCGCTGAGTGCACGCTGTGGCACGTCGTCACAGAACCGACTTGTGTCCGTGGACAGTCCGACAGTCGAGTCTCTGAACCAGTACACCGGAAGTTGGACGTCCAGTAGGGTCCACGCGAGAAGTACGAAGACTTGAAGTGAGTATAGGCAGCTCCCTGGTTGTACCCCAACTCCCGGCATGCGACCCTGGCGTCCACGTCGTCCCAGCCGTCGGTGCAGATGTGACCGGTGATGTTGACGTGGTTAATTAGGATCTCCCCTGAGTAGTTGTTCGCTCCAGATAGTCGCCAGGTAAAATCTATAGTTACAAAGTAAAGTGCAATATGCATATTTATATCTTTCACGGTTGATAAATACTGACTCCCACAGGGGATAACATCAATAGGACGAATAATTAATTTCTTTCTACCGGAGATAACATTTTACAACTTCACTGAGTGGTCAATAATGACTAATTTCATAGTTTTTCTACAAAGCCTCGGATTTTGCTTACTTTCATCAACTTGTAGGATAACATTGATATCAAAAGACACACGGTGGAGATTATCGATATCTCCACTACCTCCAATATTGTTTTGTACAATGAGGACTACATATCAAACAGAACACGCTAGTATCTACAGTGTAGCCTTGGCGTCCACCTACCAGTAGCAGCGGTGCCGTTGTAGCAGGCGACTGCAGCGCGACTACAGCTGCCGGTACTGGGATCTCCGTGGACACAGTCAGTCAACTTGGTCTCAGTGCCAGAACAGCGGACATTGTCCATCAGTGGAGCGGACGGCCGACCAAGTATCCCACAACACACGCTGAGTGAGTGCTCGTATCCCAGTTGTCTGCAAGCCACCTCTGAAATAGGAGATTTTTCTAAGCCACGTAATAATTTACAGTCTTGCCTACATTGTTCAAAATGTAAGTTATAACAGAGTTAAGGATCACTTGGAGAACAACATATTGCGACGTAATGCGCAGGAATTCTAGCGTTCTAACGTGGGGAAACCAATGGACCAACGTCTATCATCATCAGCAGCAGCAGCAGCAGCATCAACAGCATCATCATTAGTATCATCGTTATTATTATTACGCGTAGGAATTTTAGCGTTTGAACGTGGGAAAACTAAAGGTATATATTATTACTTTACTGTTATTGTTATCATTGTTATTATTATTAATTTTTTTAAATTTTATTTTATTATTATTATTATTATTATTATTATTAGTAGTAGTAGTAGTAGTGTTATTATTATAATAACCAAGGTCAAGTGCATACGCGAGTTTGTTGAAGTCCAGTTGCTGGCGCACACATCTCCCCACGAGTTGTCTATCTTCACATTCAGAACTCCAATCCGTATCATGTCACCTTGGAGAAGCCGCACTGAAGGCAGTACATGAGCATGGATTGAAATAAACCAGCACACTGGGTCTTCAGCATACATGCACTATAGGCTCAAGATGAAGTAGAAATGCATTCCCATCGCCTGCATATCCATTTCTATCGTTTAATTTGGTTTGTAATGTATAGAATAGACTATGTTTCAATAATAATAAATATTTGAAATATTTAGCTGTTAAATTGCCTCTTTTCGTATCCATTTTATGGTTAGTTTGCTCGAATACAGTCATCTACACATACTATAAATCACCACTTACAGTTATCGTAACAAATCGCTCCAGCTTCACTGAATGTACCGGAAGTTGAACACCGTGATTGCAAGCCCCACGCGACCTTGCATCCAAACAGCGATCTCTCGTGGCCTTCACAGGTCACAGAAGACATCCATATGCGCGATGTCCCGCCCATGTATCTGTGATTCTGTGATCTTCCACTCGTGAATCCCATCTGGCGACACGCTACCGTGGCATCGTGGTCACCCCAGTGGTCGCTACAGATCCTCCCGGGAACGCCATTGAAGGACATCTGCAGACGGCCATAGTTAGAACCTCCGTCCACAAACTGCAGTCGCAGTGCAGCTGTAAAGTGAGGACATACAAGTCAGCGTGTGACCAAACGACCATTACCAGCACAGAAGTATGTGCCAAGAAAGCGATGTCATTAAGAAAAATAAGGTTATTCATGAAAACAACTATGATGACTTGTAGATCGTCATGCTGATATATCAAGGATTGTTCTACATGCATGTTCACGAATGATGGTTATAAAAATAACAATTTAAGCACATTAAACGTGATGAGCTCATTTGAAAAGCATATATCAGTATGTCACGTTATCGTTCTCCATCTTGAATTAGTACAGATATAGTGAAGCTATTTTCACACAATGGTGCAGCTCACCCGTCTCGCCAGTGTTATAGCAAAAGGCTCCAGCACTGCGTGTGTAGAAGGACTCCCCGTGGTCGTAGTTGCAGCCGGTGTCTCTATTGCTGCCCAAGTCATCGTACCGACATTCAGTGAGGTTCCTCTCTGCCCCCGTGCAGTTCACGTTGCCGATGACCATGGGCTGCCTGATATACGGACTGCTGTGAAAGGTGACACCGTCCTGGAATCCCATGGAACGACAGGCCACCTTGGCGTCACGGTCGTCCCAGTTCTTGTCGCACACTGGGCCCCAGAACCCATATCTGTTGACCTCAATCGGGCCGAAATACCCCCCTTGACTTCCACTGGAAAACCGCACCTGGAGATCTATAGAACAGAAACCCATGTGAGTATGTGAAGAGGACAGTCGTGTTTACCTGGGAGGACATTTACACGTGAAGGCATACAAGAACATTTGAAACTGTCATAGAAGAAGTCATGAATTGTCTTTCTAGATCCTCACCATTTGAAGCAATCACTGTCTCAGAGCAATATACTGTAACGTATTTTCCAGACGAGCAGCGTCCATAGGAAAGATTGCAGTCTTTCAGATCCTGCTCCGTCCCAGTACAGCTGTTGACGGTCACAGTGGTGTTGTACGAGTTACGATCTCTTCCTCCTCCCCCTACTGCGCTACAACACTGAGCTCTCCCGTCAGCGTGGCCGAGTTGTCTGCACACAATCTGAGCCTCCTTCGTCCCGAAGTTGGCATCACACACCGCCTGCCATCTGCTGTCTTCGTACACCTCCACACGGCCGTACTTCAACCGTAATGAGCTTGCAACTCCAGCTAGTCTCACTATAAATGTCAGAAAATAATCCGTTTATGTACCATGGTTTCGAATGAATGGCGTCATTGTTAGATATGTAATAATTATGTTCAAGACTGTCAAGAATTATCCATTCTATTTAAAACAATACTTGCTCGAGAGGCCCTCTGTATATTGTATATATAATAGTATGTTGTACGAATAATGGCATAAATGGTGAAAATATATTTTATGTTATAATAATTATTATATTATATTTATGTAATTTATTTGTGTTCTTGTACCACTGTTGGTAGTAAAGGGGACAATAAAACTCGAACTTGATAATGTAGTTGCAATAGATCTACCTGAATATCTCTCATTAAGGATCTATACGTTCTGAAAGTGTCTGAATGCGTATGTTCCTATATTGTACACACAACTGACCATTTCCAAAGCACATCACTGCATTGTCCTTCCCATGGTTGCTACAGGCAGAGGAAGACTCCCTCCACCTGGACGTGCAGCGACTGATAGAGGTCTCGTCTCCCCGGCACAGCATCGTGTTGACGTAGACTGACCCAGAACCTCGGCCCGAGGTCCCAAAGCCTCGGTGCATACCACCCGTGTAGTTCAACATGCGGCAGATGACGTCAGCATTCCGATCCAAGTAAGTCGACGACATCCGTAGTGTGCACATCGTCCCCCACACTCCGTCCATGGCGATTTCTACCCGTCCAGTCGAACCTGTTCTGTTGCCCAAACGGATCTGAAGGCCTGTGTGATATACCAACCGACACGATGCAGCAGAAATGACGAACGCTTCTTTAAATCAAACCCCATGTTTAATATTTATTTACTTCTACTTTTGTGGAAAGGGGGGATAACAAAATGTACAATTATATATATATTATGTATGATACACATGTTTTACCGGTGTTTCTATAGCAGTACACAGCAGCCTCGTTCTTAGAAGAACAGTTTCCAATGTCTCCATATCTCATTCCAGGGCAGTTGGACAGGTATGTTTCAGTGCCGTCACACTGGATGTTGGACAACCAATGGAGTGGGTTTCTGGGCGGAGGTAACCAGAAATAGGAGTAGGCGTGAGCGAAACCGCCGCCGTACCCCTTTTCAATGCAAATAGCGTGTGCTTCATTGTCGTCGAAACCATTGGAACATATGTAACCGTATACATTCATGTGACGGATGTTGATACGGCCATAGAAAGTGTGTTCTATTCGCATAGAGTAGTCTGAAAATTATGAAGAATTGTTATGGATAGTATACATAACAGGTAATTATATACAAACATACAATTTGCGTTGATATTCTTTGAGTTTTACTTCAAGGTTTAAGTCACGATCACTGAATTCAGTAGATGTCCTGATCAACAATACTGTCATCGGTTTCTAATGGTGTAAGAGCTGTTCCAAGACAAACGTTACGCATTGGAACCACTAATATTTGCTTCGGATACATATTCTTATATTGCGAAAAAATGTATATCACCTGAGTTTGGATTAGAGTCCGAACAAGCCACCGAGGCGTATTTCTTGCTTTTGCAATAAGTCATACTGATGTCCTTCGGACAGTCCAATAAGCTGCTTTCTCTTCCGGTACACCGCACGTTTGTGTATCCGATGGGTGTCGTCATTGATCCGAACGCAGAGTTCCCTATGCTGACTCCATACTGGTAGCCCAGTCCGCTGCAGACCACCTTGGCATCGACGTCATCAAAGTAATCAGCGCACACCAGCACGTAGTTGTAGGTTCTGTTGGCAGACTTCGACACGTCCAGTACTTGCACAGCGCCGTACCTCGCATTGGGCTGTAGTCGCACTGTGAACAGGACACAGGAGATCAGTGCACTGTTGATGTGGCAAGTTGTGAAATACCTCTTTGGTTTTAACTACACAACTTCATAATTTGGAGAACATGGTAACGTGTTCTTACGTGAAACAATAGCATTACAGTGGCACCCAGAATGGACCCGGGTGGGAGGTAGAGAGAGAGAGAGAGAGACACCGGGAGAGCGACATAGAGAGAGAGAGAGAGGATGAGAGAGAGGGGAGAGAGAGTGGAGAGACACAGAGAGATAATTACAAAGAGATGCATCATCTATGAGTGATAATTTGTACCCATCCCTCTCCCTTCCTTACTTGGCATCATTTGTATCCGCCACTGAATATTAACCGTTTAATGTAATCCTTGACATTGTAAACAGATGAAGATCGGATTTTAAAAGGAATATTTCGGCTCAGTGTATAGTTTGAAGCTTTCTTATCCACTATGAGCCCATCTCGCAACGAGAGTGCTTATAGTCTTATAGTACACACGAGAGCTTCGTGAAACGTTACCCTGGCTGATTGTGGAACACGTCGAGGATGACGCGGCTAAACAGAAGGCCACCGTGACTGAGTTATTAGTTACCGTCGCCGGTGCAGAATACTCCAGCTCCGCGAGAGCTGCTGTATAGACACGTCCTGTTGAAGGCAGAGGTGTAGCAGTTCCAGATGTTCCTCTCAGTTCCTCTACAACTCGGGGAACTCAACCAACTCGGACCTGTCGCTAACCCGTAGACACTTGCTGCTTTGCCGATGCCGTCAGGATATCCTAGTTGTTGGCATATGAGCCTAGCAGTGCTAGCATACAACGTGCTAGCGCAGATTGTTCCCCATTGACCTCCTATTCTTATCTCCACCCGTCCTTCTTTGCTGTTCCTCCTGCCGTTCTTAATCAGGCGAACATCAGTGGCTACAATGCAAATAATGTAAAATATTCTCACACCCTCGTAAATATTACACCATGCTACTGATAACACAGCTAACTCAGTGTTCGTCCTAAATGATGGAATGTATTATTTACTAAGATCACCCCGGGACGTCATTATTCCAGAACGTCCACCAATTAGCTGACTTATTGCTCGTGGAAAGTCTGCAACTTGTGGTATGACTGTAGAAACGTACCCGTATCTATAGGCGAACATTCACAATATGGTATACACCAGTAATAGTTATATTATAGTACTTATTGTAATTAGCACCAAATACAGATAATTCAGTGAGTTCCACAGCTTTTCTTTACCTGCACGTCGTGGGCATCTTATGTAATACAAAGCAGCGTCGTAATGCTAATCAAACTATGCCTCAGTATTTAGCTTAATATTCATCTACATACATGCATAATATGCTGCATAAAACATGTCTGCATCTTTACTTTACCTTCTGCATCGTTTAAGCAATAGATATACGCTGCACGAGTTGTAAAACGACAGTTTCCAGACAGAGTGACATTACAGTCCTGTAGACGTTGTTCGCTGCCTGCACATCTCACGTGGACGATACGAGGCATTGATCTGCTATACATCACTAGTCCAAGTCCGGAGGTATATCCAGCCGACCTACAGATGACCTTAGCTTCAGAATCACCCCAACCGTCGCTGCACACAGCTAAAGTGGTGCCATACATCTCGTTCTTAACTTCTAACGGAAACGATGAGGTGTTCACGGACAGCTGGAATCCTTTAAAAGTAACATAGAAATCAGTGAGAACGGCAGGCCATGCAAATTGTATCATTGATAGAACCAAACATGAACAAATTAGACCAGTGCGATCTGTTGCAATAATAATGTAGCCATTGCAAATTACTGCTGTTAGATTTGTCACTAATAATACTGTCAATGCCATTGGGGCTGCTGAGATATTGCAATACGAATACTGTCAATGCTGATATTTGTATTACCATCCAAAGGCCGTAGTCCACACACCACAGCTGCGTATGCCGCACTACCAGAGGAACAACCACCTGAAGACAACGGACAGTCCTTGGTGCGGACTTCACTGCCGTTGCAGTTGAGTCTGTTGATGCTGGAGTATCGTGAGAAGTAGTGGTGGTCGAATGTCCCCGTGGGCAGGATCAAACTGTGTGGGTACCCTAGCTCCCGACACACCACCTGCGCATCGCTGTTGTCGAAGTGGTCTGCGCACACGGTGTACCAGCTATTGTACCTGTAGACCTGGACAATCCCCGAGGACACGGCTGTGGTAGCAAAGCCTTGATAGAGTTGCACTGGAATAATGACGTGAAAACAACCAATGCTATAACTGCCACATTAATGCTAATTAACAGCTATACCATGCAATCTGAATAATATATGACTGTGATGTGGCTATCTATATTTCAACGTGTCCTATTGGATTGCACGACAGTGCTATTTGTTTATTTATCAGGGTATCGTTTCTTGAAGCTCTCATATCCACTATAAGACCATAGCGCTCTCGTAAGTGCACGATCCCCATGTGTTAGAGATCGCTACGAGAGACCTTATTGTCTCGTAGTAGATATGAGAGCTTCGATATGAGATACACAGATATTGATGTATTTGCTATGTGGAGAAATAGTTTTCTTACTTTCTCGTTCGCCAAGGGAATGTTACAGCACTATCTTCACTATGATACATACACCTGCATGGTTAATGACATGATACTTACCGTTTCCTACACACCTAACGCCCACATCCATCTGATGCCGCTGACAGTCGTCACTGGAGTCCGGCCTCCAGCCAAGAGAGGGACAATCCCAGACGCTTCTTTCCACCCCACTGCACTCAGGGTCGGCCATGAAGACAGGACCAGTACCAGAACCAAATGACCTGCCAGCAATAAATGTGTCTGCATACAGCTAATACAAACAGCCAGGGTGAATAACGCGCGACGTACTATTTCCAGTTCACCGTAGGGCTCTACGCCTAGCCTCCTTCCATGTTGGAGGTGTGTCAGCGGAAGCCGAATCTGATTGGTTCCTTTCGACCTTCGAGGAATAGCAGTATGTGTTCACTGTGTGGTGCTATCATTGTTCTGAAGACGGATACCTACCAATACATGACAATAAACATGCTTTCCCCACAGATAAAGACAAACAAAGCCCAACGGGTACTACATAGCAGTGGTATAGTATTAGTTGGAATACAGAATAACACATGGCGAGAAACACACACATGCGGTATTATAAACGGTATAGCTTATACCTGCTAGAAGCTGGTATTTATTAATAACAACTGGGCAATGCAATGCCTCTTGATACAAGCATAGCTGTTATAAAGCTTTAATAACGTGAATTCTATTCGTTCAATCGCCACACGCAACGTAATACATACCTGGACAGTGAACCACCGTTGAGGCCAAGTTGACGACACAGAACCTGAGCGATCTGGCGATCGTTTGTCGTGGATCTGAGACAGATAGTTCCTCTGGTTCCTTCGTAAATAATCTCAACGCGGCCTGATGCTTTTGTACCGCCCACTAGTTCCATCCGGATTTCTGTAGATATTTGACTAATAAACAAGCGCTCTTGTATATCCGTAAGAACATTGCTCAGAATTCATGAAGTTAGAACTCGTCATAGACTAGGCCGAGAAGCTCTGACCGCAATATCACAGCGTGAGGTTGGGTCAATCCACGCTGTGATATGACGGTCAGAGCTTCTCGGCCTAGTCATAGACCTGACTGGTCAAGCTTGTGGGGGCATCTATAGAAGCTACTCTGGACAAATCCAAACAGAAGGACTTACTGTGCTGTTTGTAGCAGAGAACCCCGGCATCTCCTGAACCGGATGTCCCACAAGCTGCTGTTCCCCGAGGACATTCTATCAGTGACGTCTCGTTCCCAGAACAGTTGATCTGGGAAAAGTAGTACGGTTCGGTTCCTTTCCAGTTGTGCTGGAAGCTGACTCCTCCCGTCATGCCCAGCTGCCGACACGTGACTTCCGCATCTGCGTCGCCCCAGTAGGTCTGGCAGATTCTGCGTGTTATCCCCTGACGAGTGACGATCACCCTCCCTGTGGCATTGGAATACTCTCCAGAGGAACCAATGAGATGGACGGATGTGTCTGGAAGATGCCAACACGCTCTTGTGAACGTATGCAGCTAAATACAACAGCTAAACTAACTTACATTTACAGAATTAGGCTGTCGTGTACACTGTTCAAAACGAGTTCACTAAACTAGCACATTTTGATCAATAAACATGTTAAAATTTAATGTTAAAGTAATTGCTTTACAAGCTTACTAAATATACTGTATGCATACTTTCGCTTCTATTTACTGTGATATATTTCCTTACTTGTATCCCGTGGTCCATTGTAACAGTGGACTGCGGCGTATTTCGTTCTGTCATAGCGGTAGGAGCAGGACCCTGGCTGAACGCAGTTCAAGATAGATGTCTCACTGCCTGTGCACGTTACGTTTCTACCAAATCGATTGAAACTGCTTCTACTACCATAGGAACCAATTCCCAGAGAAAATCCGCTTTGATACATGAGCTCTCTACACACCACCTTTGCAGCCATGTCATCAAAACCAATTCCACATAACTGCGTCCAAGACGTGCCACTCGGAACATGTACGACACCACTGCTGTTATCTCCGTGGAATAGTCGCACTGAAAAACATTTTAATACGATTTGAAGTTGCACGTGGTAAGACTAAAGGTATCTGTTAGGAGGTCGTTCTGGCACAGTATAAGTATCCTTTATTCTTCCTGTTCCTCTTCTTCTTCCTATTATTATTATTATTATTCATTATTATTATTTTGTTATTATTATTATTATTATTATTATTATTATTACTTCATCACTTTTACATAATATGTGGCTTTATTCAATCTCTGACTACACATACTATAACAATCAGTAACAAATTTGTAATAGACTATCATACTTATATTATATAAACTAATATATCTGCTAAACTAAAGAAATAGGCATTATTAGTGTAACTTCTAACCATTATTGAAACAGCGGACGGACGCATCTCTGGTATGGTTCAAACAGCGCATGTCCACGTTTCTCCAGCCTCGGTTTGAACACCCCCAGATGGCCTCCTCGTCTCCTGTACATCCCACGCTATCCATGTACACAGGTCCCCTTCCTCTCCCGTAGTAGGAGGCTGGAACGATGCGACATTAAAACATATCAGGCCGGATATGAAGCGGGCACAGTGCACGTCTCCGTGCATCATCTCGACTAAAGCTTGTCATAGTTATTACAATGGACATGTCTATTTGCTTTGTCATTGTATTATTAACAAATTGTGTAACACTTCAAGCTCTTATTGGATTATACATGCTTCTTTATGGTTTATACATGCTTCTTGATAGCCAATACATGCTTCTTGATGATTAATACATGCTTCTTGATGATTAATACATGCTTCTTAGTGGCTTATACATGCTTCTTGATGGCGAATACATGCTTCTTGATGGCTAATACATGCTTCTTGATGGCGAATACATGCTTCTTGATGGCTAATACATGCTTCTTGATGTCTAATACATGCTTCTTGATGTCTAATACATGCTTCTTGATAGCCAATACATGCTTCTTGATGATTAATACATGCTTCTTGGTGGCTTATACATGCTTCTTGATACCCAATACATGCTTTGTGATGCCTAATACATGCTTCTTGGTGGCTTATAATTATTATATGTGCTTCTTGCCTTATACATGCTTATTGGTGGCTGAAATATACTTCTAAGGTATATTCTGCTGTAACTAGCCACCGTGAACTAGCAGACAATATCCAATCCTGCCATGACGGAGGTCAAGGGAGGTTATCACGTACCTACATATGCTTCACCAGTTCGATAGCCGAGCTGTCTGCACACCACATGTGCATCCGTGTTGCCCCAGCTTGTATCGCATATCGTGCCTGTCTGGTTGTCGTGGGTTATCTCCACTCGTCCATAGCTGCTGTCGCCGCCCACCAGTCTCAGCACAGGAGAACCTATATGACAATATGTACAGACACACATTTTGCAGACTGAGGTAATTTTGTGATCTGATGAAATCCGGTGATTTGGAACATGGAGAACGCTTACCAGCCATGGAAATGGGAGATAAAAACGCCCATGACTATGGCCTTCCAACACATTATTAATAGTTGCGTAAAATATGTGTATAAGTATATTATTGATAACGCGGAGAATCACGTTCATGTATATACATGTATGCCAATTTAACCATTTAAAAAAAAACAATATATAGGATCATTAGGCCGTTACAATTTGCCTTCTCGAGCACATGCTCAAAATGTAACTATGTAAGGTCGCTTGTTGGACTTTGCTGCTTTTAAAAGTATATCTGTTATGATCGATGGAACCCGTTAAGTATAGTTTTGCCGTGATTATACACCGTGATATTTATATATGTATTAAATGTATATAAACTGCAATGTCCTGTTTACTTGTCCTGTAGCAGAGCACACTCATGGCAGGACAGTCGCTGTTGGACACCGGCTTCCCCCAGCTCCCAGCCACACATTCTTCAATAGTGTCCTCGTCTCCAGTACAGTTGAGAGACGGTATCCAGGCAGGCAAGTTGTTGAAGGAGTCGGAGTACTTGTACCCCACTCCCCCTGCGTGGCCTAGCTGTCTGCAGATGACGCTGGAAGCGTTGACGTCACTGTCCGTCAGAGGATATCCGCAGACTTTCCCAGCAACGGCCAATCGCGTTACCTGTACCACTCCTCCAATCGAATTGTCTGTTGCGTTGACTAGTTGTATACTGAAGCCTGAGAAAGAATACAAGCGTGTAACATATCGTCTTAGAAACACAAAGCACTATGCGTACGTAATTATACCGACGGATGTTAAGTAGCCATAATGCGCTGTCGTTATGAGGATGGTAACATATACGTAAGGTCGGGTTAATGTATTTACTAGACTAACCAGAAACTAAATATTTAGACAGGCTTATAATTAACTCTGGCACTGCTTGGATTTGAAAATATACTAATGTAACTTTTCGTGTATGCAAAACTGACGCTTTACTTGGTCTCTTCAATGTTTCCTACCCATGTCAATTTGCAATTTCGGTTGTGAGTAACAGATCGCTGATGCCAATTCTCGTTTTCTGCAACCAGCACTTGAGCGTGTCGCTATCACATGTGAGCAGTTGAACAGAGTCGCCTCAGATCCAGTGCAGTTGACATTGGTCATTGGTCGGTATGCATATTGGGTGGAGATGTTTGAACTTAGACTACTACAACACAGGGCAGTGCCATCCTCATAGCTCATAGACCTGTGAAACAGAAGGTAACGTGGGTGAGATTGGTTACAGTCTTCTGCTCATTTATAGGTTGGCATGAAATGCATTGACCCCCTATTTTATTCTACCTAACCAAAATTAAAAAAATTAAAAAATTGCACCTGTAATAAAAAAAATACTATCACCAAATATTTTGACTAAATATTATGTTATGCAGAGGGGCGACGTTCGAAAGAAGAAACGGATAAAAAGACTCGATTTGCTCTTCTTCACATACCCGCACGTGCAAATTCTGTCTGTTCATTCTTTCGAACGTATAAAATAATACTTAGTCAAAATATTTGGTGATAGTTATATAAACATAGTTTTATTACCGGTGCAATATTTTCAATTTTAAAATGTTGGTTAGGTAGAATGAAATTATAAAATGGATTTATTTTGTGTTTTTTCTTCATTCCATGAAGTATTTACCGAGATAATCTACGAAATAGGGGGGTCAATGCATTGCATGCCAAACTACAGAGCAGTGTATATCTAGTCTCTAATTTTCTTTTTAAGTAAAATGGATAAGTACAACTATTTATTAACACACTTTTATTGCGTTAAGTACTTACCTCAGAGACATGCATTTTCAAAATCGTCTGATGCCATGGTCGAAGAAGATGTTCCTATGTCGGTTTTAGCTAGAATGAAATACTGTAGCATTGC
>JAVCKZ010006793.1:0-20605 GCA_034780755.1 Lepetodrilus elevatus | reverse complement strand
AAGTGAATGTACTTTACAGTTATAGCTAAGAACTAGTCCAAAACAACCATAAATATCTGTGATATTATGCCTTTAAGCAAGATGTTATGGACTTGGCTTTGATACTGTCGAAACAAACGGAAACGTATACCGCTTACTCTTTCACTTGATGTCAAAGTGTTCCATTGGTTGGGCGCCTATAACCATGTTAATATAAAGACCAAATAACGCATAGACGAGCTAGCAATATGCAGGAGAGAAAAAACATAGCTATTGTGCATACATAGTAGGGCTTATTTTGATATTAATAATACTAGTGACATCCATGTGGTAGAACGATGCTTGGGTTGAGTACGTTGGTACATGTATATCAGTTGGTATGGTCAGCTTAGTATTGTATTGCAGATGTGTTTTCCATGCAAGCATGTTCTTTGGAGGAATAAACACAGTGATCACATGTTTATGTTTATGTTTATGACAGTAAGCCCATCTAGCATCTGAGTTAGGAGACTCAGTTTTGGCGGTGTCAAGGCATAAAGATTTCTCGAAGCAAACTTGAGTTAGAGCTTCTGCTTAGCTGAGATTTCTTCCATTGAAGTAATGCTGTGGTTTGTGAAAAGTCTCAGCTAGATTTGAGCTAGTACTACAGTTACGAGCTTACAGCACTGAGTCAGTGGAAGAAATATCAGCTAGATTTGAGCTATTACTACAGTTACGGGCTTACAGCATTGAGTCAATGGAAGAAATCTCAGCTGATCAAAATGTCAAACTCAAGTTTGTTTCAAGAAACCGGGGCCTGATATGTTGCCAATTTCGTCGCGATCTATGCAAGTGCTAGATAATACAACTTATATGTCGACGTATGTCTATTATCGTGGGTAGCTATAACTCAAACAATATAGGTTTTAAATACACTGTAGAACTTAAAACGGACGATCGATGTTTTGACCCCAACTCAAACACGAGAGTGTCCAGGTGTTCTGTCCAGTAATACGTTGGTACCTAATACTAAGAGTATACACGTATAATGTATCTATATACATTTAGGTCGGTCTGTACTGACCCACCCCGGGTGTACATTGGACGGATCCCAGTGTAGCATACTAGTATATACAAACACACTGACAGGTAAGCTGCGCGGTCTCTGTATTAACTCCTGTGTTGGCTCTGAGTGACAGAACAGATCGGACATGTCACGTGAGACGTTCGCCACAAATCAGCGATCACGGGGTTCACATATATCAATGGAAAAGGCGCAATATAAATCACGCGGATTTGTTCGGAAGTGGACGGTACACAATAGAAGGAGAGTGTTTCTACTATACCGGCCGGGAGCTACAATACCTGGCTTTGTTACCCTGCCTGGAGAGCCACACTTGTAGCAGTGCCACACTTGTAGTAGGCATGTATGTGTGGATGTCCAACTCCGCTATCAAAAGAGACTTCATTTGGATGATTGGCTATTTGAGTTGAGGTGTTATGCTTATCTTGTACGTAAACCATATCGTATAGTGCACTTGAGCGGATTGTTCTATTGTCCGTTCTTTCAAGAATGTTTGGCAACACAATCTTTACGATACAAGAGGTTATGTGGTTGTTTTCCTTTATGTATTCACTGATTGAAATGGTTGACTAATTCATAACAAGCACATCAGCAGGTACAGTCGAGTATGTATACATAGTTATTCACGCATCAAACAACTGACTCAAAGCGAAGGCACCCAGTAACATATCGTATCAGAATACAATTGTATAAACGTATAGGCCTACCTACAAGAACATGTAAAAAGGAATTCAATAATAAGTTATTCAGAGATCAACCATCTGTGTTACATCAATTAGTAAGTGTTCAAGTGATAAGGAGCTCGTTTTTTTCACAGTCCAAGCAATATACCGACTATCATGTTGCTTTTCTATTTACCCGGGGGTGTCAACTTTCAACATGCGCACCTGTACAAGACTAGTTTATCAGTTAATATTAGCTGTTAATTCCATAACACGGCGTATAAGACGGTAACCTGTCCACTGAGCAGCTTCTCCGATTTCACGACAGGGGGCCTGTGTCTTGCTCCGGGCAGGCAATATATTAGCGGTATGTAGGTACAGCGACATATTGATGGGTTACCTCCCCACCTGATCAACCTGCGTTACGTAAATTTAATAGAGTTAGGTATTTATACCTCCAGGTGGAGACACATTCATTTCAGTTGGCACTGAGTGTCACATGGATAGGTAAACATTTAATGACAAAGCTCCACATGGTTTTCTGATCACATAATGACACATATAACATTACTTTTAATGACCGCTTTGATGGCATTCTAGCAATGTCTTAAGGTTACAGAGTATATACCAGGGTATACACGTACTATTGCATAGATATCAAGTATCTACAGACATAGCTTCCTTCGACGTTTGTAGATATGAGCATTAGATACTCGTATAAACTACGCATACACTAGTTGTTATTCACGAGTATATATATGTTCTATTATATGAACCAACTCACAACTGAGAGTTTAAGCAGTTAGCTATAAACATTAATTGGCTATTTCCGACTTGAAGTGGTCCAGACCTAGTAGACATATGTATAGATAAGGACTATTTCCACGTGTTGACAGTTTTAGGCGTTTTTTTCCTGATATCGTCAAGTGGCATGCAACATGACAGACACTAACGGTATAATTCCACGGCCATTAGACTATCCTTGCCCGTAGTCTCAGAGCGAGAAAGTAAATAATTTTACTATATATTATATTGATTGGTTATATTTATACGAAAAGAGCCGTTGAAATTCTTTGCTCCAGTATTCTCGAATTGCCTATATCTGCCCTATAGGTTGATATTTTGCATATGAGTATATTTGTGTGAGAACAAGGTGCGACACAGAGTGCACCTCCAGGTGATAGGGCGTGAGACTAACAGACAACATCAGAAGAGTTCTATCGTCAAGCAGCATCATCAGAATTTCAGCCACGTGCGTAGACACGTGCTACATATCTTTGGAATGATGATCTACGCTCTGCGCGTGTCGTACATACACAAGAAATGTTGCGAATGTAAGCGAGTCGATGTGCGCTATGACACTCTACTTGACTTGATAGTCATCTTAGCTCGTACATAATGGGTTAAAGATTCACACAGTAACGATATACAAGTAACAAATCAATCATACGTAATGTTAATGCTAATACCATCCATTATTGCCTTGGAATTGTATACGTATATTTACCAACATTTCTGTCTTCGTTTTTTTTAAATATTTTATTTTCATTTGGAATGCATTTAAAAGATGTTTGTGTAATCGTGAACGCCTATAAATACAGATAATGAAGAAGCTACGTGACATGAAGCACATACGAGAACTCATCAATGTCTGTCTTTGAAGAACATTGGAGAGTAATGGTGGTGATCTTTTGAATTGATAAACGTAACATTTAGATGTTAACCACGAGGCAATGGAAGTTGAGGGGTGATGACTCCAATCCAATCCAATTTAGATTCTGAAATCATAACTCCAATGTATGCGTGTTTAATGACAGTGTTAACACATCTTCGGAATATGTCTATTTATACAATATATAATTTACACTGTATAATTCTATAAAATATGTTCGTAGTTTAATAAACTATGATAAAGAAATATCGAGAACAATTAATTCAAAAGTCATTGTTCATGCCAAGAACGCCCCATCATCCATGACATTCACTTAACCCTACCAGGAATTCTCATCCACCAGTATCAGCCGGGGTTGTGTTGTACATGTACGCCCAGTCCTGTGCTGTTGCAACTTCAATTTGCCGCTGCGTGATTAAGTCTGCTTTGATGTCTCATGTTCGTGCTTATCTCCAATCAAGAGAGAGAAGGAAGCAGTTGTGCTACCTGTGCTGGCATCAGCATCAGATGCTCCTGGAATGAGAGCCTTGCACGTGATATAGTAGAACTAATTGTCGAGTGTGGCTGTAACCTCCTAACGTGTTCTCTAATTACTGAGCATCTAGTAAATACATTCCAATCTACATTCCATGCAGATCTATTTCTAGCAATACACATGCATGCACTGCCCAGAAATATACATGTATACCTTCACAGACGGATATTCTCAATTATTGACAAATTGAAATATACATGTGTACATTGCCAATTTACTTGATGCTAAATGTGATGTAAACAATTTTATTCATATAGCACATTTTGCATTTATATATCATAAGCTCATGTTTATAATATTACCACGGCATATTATCTATCTGCAAACTGGGATATGCGAGGCTAACGCCGGAAAGAAAACTCTCAAATTTGGGCACCATTTGGTTCCAATTCCTACCCTTGTTTGACCTCTGACATCGTATATGCAACTACATATACCGGCCGTTAACGCGACATGATTGCGCCGGAAACAACACAAAAACATAACAATTCCTAACCTGAAAAACCGATGTGTACAGTATTAGATTTTGCTGGAGGAAATGTATACTAAATAGGAGATATTAAAACATGTTGATAATGCATCGAAGCTCACTTGAAAACAAAAATAGGCAAGGCACAGCAGTTTTATAGTGGTTAACTGAACTGAATACTGTGGGTCGATCGTACATACTATATTAACGTTATTACCGGATTTTCCTTATCGCCGCTAATGTAATAGTTTGTATGTTGTCGTACGAACAATTTAACCATGACCTACCCCCGCATTTACAGATAACATTGGGGAGCTAATGTTATTGCCTTACTATTACTCGTTAGTGAGTTGTCTTTTATTTAGTGTCATGCACATTTTCCCAGTAGTTTAACAAAACCATTCTCCTCACATCCCATTCATCCTCTCGCATCCCATTATAATGCCCCATCCAATCATATCCTAATCCTAATACTTAATGTCTTCCCATCCTAATACCGCATACTCCAATCCTAGTTCATGCCATCTCGTCTTCATCATACTACCCGAGTATGGAACTGACCGGGTTGATGTATTGAGCGTGTTGACATCCGGAATGATGTTTGACCTAAATTAAAACATAATTGCGAGTTTGCACTGCATCCTATGGTTATGGCGAGGTTCCCGCCATGGGAGCCAAATGTCTGTACAAACACACAACCCCTCTCCTTACCAGGAATCTCATTACCTTGGTATACATATACTACGTCTCGTTTACATAGGGCACAGGGTCGACAGAAGTGTATGACTGAGTCTTTAATTGTAAGTGGCGTGGTTCAAACAGGGATCAGAGGCTACCTTCACCTGCTCACGGAGCTGCCTTGGCGCTTGCATATGGATGAAAATACACACACAGAGACGCACACACACACACACACACACACACACACGCACACACGCACGTACACACGCATACATACACACACACACACACACACACACACACACACTTGTATCGATTGTCACATACACACAAATATAAAATAATAATATTTCTAAACTTTCTCTTAATACAATTTTGTGCATATCATGGGTAGGCCTAATCCATAGATGTTTTATCGTTATAGCATAATTACGGTATAGTATGCTCTCTTTATCCTTTATCTGATGAATCCATCGGTTATCATCCGTATTCATTTACAGCGAGGTAGGTTTGTGTAATATGGCATGACATTGTAATTAATGTTGAAATATATCAGTATACAGATGAGCATATGATGTTCTACAGGTACGGTTTTCTTTTTATTTCCCTCATTTGAAATTGAAACAATACATGTTCCACTTATCTCAGATTATATTTAACATTACAGTATTTAGTTGAAATGGCTATCTGGGTGACTGTTTGTATAAGGTCTTTGCTATATATTCTGTATTCAGATTAGTCAGCATGAGGACTTTGGTTGGATACAGATGGCGGTAGACTTTGCCATGGTAACGGACTTATCTGAGAATGACCTGACGCCCCGTGTCGTGTGCTGGTGAGATCCGGCTGTTTGTGAGTCAATGCTATATAGTCAGTGATAACATACGTACATACTTACATGCAGTATATGTGCACACAATCCGCTATCTAACACAGGGAGCACATACATGTAGAGCACGTGGATCTCCTATAGGACGCTGCTATCTATAGTTCAGAATCAGGAATTATGCACATTCTTGTAAGAGGAATTCGTAAGCTTTGTACCAGATCTAGATTGAATGAATGGAAGCAGAGATGGGCCGGATATGTCTTGTTTAGACTCGGAATGAATCAGCAAGACTGCCGTATGCCCTGCTCAGATTATAGACGAGTTTACATGTTCAGAAACAAAAGAAACCGAACCATCCAACCAAAACTGCAACGTTTTACTGCAAATCAAACGGCAACTTAGTTTTGTTTATTTAACGAAGACTTCATCTTATCTCTCGTGGAGCAAATAAGCATTACGGTTATATTCATAGCCATAAATAGCTGACTTTCCCATAAACCAAATGCTTGTTGAGTTGGTTGTATATTCAAAACATTAAATATTGTGACATTCAACTTCAAAAGGTTTAGTATGTAGAAATTAAATAGTTTGGAACAGCATGTATAAACTAATAAAGCAATGTGATGCTATCTTCATCTTGACGTTGTTGTTCAGTGTTTGCTGGGAAGTGCTCCACCTAGGCCCTATAGTAAGTTAGTAACCTCTGCTGCCCTATACGTGGCTGTCCTCCTCTATTCGCATCTCCTGTCCCTCCTGTCCTAGCTGTTCTGCTTTCTACTGGACTGTTGTCCTAGGATGTCCTGCTATATTGTCATGCTCTACATTTTGCTCGTTTCTGTTTTGCAGTATTAGTTTGTCCTGCTCTGCTCATTTCTAGCCTGTCCTGCTGTTCCATATGCTCTAGCTACTGTCCTACTAGGCTGTTCTGCATGGTTGTTCTTAGTCCGAGAAGATCTGACATCATAGTACAGTTTGCGCCTCAAGCTGTACTATGACGGTTAGAGCTTCTCGGACTAGGTTGTTCTCTGTTCTGAAAGGTTGTCCTCTGTTCTGCAAGGTTGGCGTCTGTTCTGAAAGGCTGGATTCTGTTCTGGAAGATTGTTCTCTGTTCTGCAATTCTGTCATCTGTTCTGCAAGGTTGTCCTCTGTTCAGAAAGGTTGTCCTTTGATCTACTCTATTGTCCAGTTCTCGTGTGACCAAACTACATAATCAAAAGATAACAATAATAATAACGGCTCATGTAGTTGTTGAGAGCCACATGGCTGGTGTACCTCACATTTAACACTACCACGTGAATTTTATCTAAATTACTCCCCACCTCTCCGCGGGCCGAGATAACGTAATTCCGTCAACTCCGTACCTCCCCTTGATTTCCTTCCCTACGCGTGTACCCCGGCCAGTGTTATCCACGCGTGGCTAGGCGAGATACGGTCCTGTAGTGCTATCACATGTAGACATTTGTGAAGAGAAATAAACTGCAGCTTGTGAACAAAACAATTAGTTAGATATTACGCATCCACGAAGCTCGGCGTGCTTCTGGAAAAAAAACATACGAGTACCTTTTACATACCTCGCATTCCTGATTCGAAGTGAGATTCCCAGTCTTTTCATAAGCTGAAAAAAATTACCACTCTGACTACTTAGTATTACGTTGATACAGCATGCAATAGATAGGCATGGCTATGACACGGTTAGTGTCAGCTTATTAGATATTCCCAACCAACCCTGACGACACAACAAAGACGAGCACGTATATATATAGTTCGGACGGACCAACAACGTTAATACGATTCTTTATAAATAGAAGGTATGTACAAAATGCGACTCTTTTCATGGTGCTTTGCGTAACATAACACTCAACGAACGCTGAGCAGAGCTCGGGGAAAAAATGTCACTTCCAGTTCGTTCTGTTCGCCTGGAAAGTTTGACGGAGACTGTGAATCTGTGATAACTGCTGAGGCAGGCTGAGTGTGTGAGTGGTGGGGTACAGCGAGAGCGAGGGAAGGCGGGCTTGTCGCAGGCCTAGTAGTAGCTTCTAGCTGTTGGAGTCCCTTCGCTACAAGAACTATAACGTCAATCGTGAAAGGAGGACGGCTTTCGTATGACGAAGAGATCTACAGTCCGACTGCACGTCTATAATGTCCAATAACGAGATAGTACAGCTATAAATCGCTTTAGTCACAAAGAGTTTGTACCAGACGCTTGATAAGACACCCATGTATTTCTCCTACCCTCGTGTAAGGGAGCGATGAGGCGGCGGTGCTGCACGTGAGGGTGACGGCGGGTATTAAAGAGACTCCCCGCGAATATCCCGGGGGATACTGCGGTGGGCTGTCCACACAGCAGAGGAGCCTCGTTTGTTATCACTGACAGCAGACGACAAATTGTCTCCAACTCACGTCTAATTGGTGGCGGCTAGGCACGGTCTCTGCGGGCCTGCCTCTTCCAGTCTCGTGTCCTAGCGACGTCACAGGACGGGCAGACGACACCTGTACACGGACGACCGGTATACGCGGGATGTTTTCATTGACAGCAGAACATACTGGGAAGTGTCTTTGAACTTTCTAGGATTGTAATAAGTGTCTTTGTGACTCGTGCGGCCTGTTTACAAACAGAACAGACCTGAAGAGCCTTCTTTGTCCCATACTTGATTGGATTTATCCATGTTTTATCGTTGATGTCAATGACAACTTATGCACATCACACGTAGACAATCGAATGAAGTAGCCGCTTATATGTGTCCTTATAAAAAAAATCGTCATCCGAGGATTTAACATACGAAAAGAATACTGTCAGAGTTCAGATTTTGGGGATCAAAGATTCAAATATTTGTTTTCTTTTCTTTAACCTGTCTCCCTTGCAACACCGACTCTGGATTACTACCATCTGGTGGGACCCCTCTCTCACAGGCAATAAAAACAAGCATCGCTACTTTTTTTGTGGCAAGTGATATCTCAACTCCCCGCAGGACTCAAAGAAGGTTTCCATTCATTTGTTTTTCATCCGACAATTTATTACCGCTTGCCCTGAAAGATTGTGGGGCACCCCTAGTGAGCTACACAGTCTGATGTCCCTGCTACACAGATCTAAGACATCATCAGTAGCGAAGACGCGGGAGTACCTGTTAAAATCAGTAGGTAAGGGAGTTACCAGATTCCAGATAACTCGTCTGAACTACTGATTCTGGGCACTGTTAATGTGTGACGTTTATTCTGTGTCTATACATTCAAACACTGATTGCACAGTTTGTTTGAATCCTTGACGTTTTAGTCTCGCCTGTCTCGTATAATCAAATCACATGAAAACGTCCAGTGCCTTCTACTGCGGTAGAACCTACTGTGTTCCCTGTCTGTGTTCCCTGGCTAGCCCATTCGGTGTTACCTCAACGTGAGACTGTCCCCCAGACTTCAATCTGGCAGTGTTAATATATGTGACTTACTTGCCCTGGTCGTAACTCCGAGAGGAACGGAGAGTAGTGTAGAGACCATGACTGGAGAAAGAAGGATTACACTGTGACTCGCGCATTCCTCTCACAAGATGAATGGAATCTTGGTTTTCCTCTTTATGACACTGGTAAGTAGCATTCGTGGATATTAATATACCAACATTTTAATTGTAGATTATTAATGTGTATACATTTTATACATGCATTAGTTTTATCTATTTACCTACTTGGTTTTTATAACTTATGAGCATACATGAGCATGATAAATACAAGAGTGTATAAACTATAGACGGAAGTACCTTTGCCTGATATTGACTTCAACGTATAAGAGCCGTAAAACAAACATCATCATGATATAAACTGATTCAATGTGTTTACTGTTATGGCCTCTTGTTAGTTTCATGACGTTACTTGATACTAAAGCAGAGGCTTATAGTAAAATATTAATGGGAAATATAATTAATATCGGAGTATATGTAATAATGATATATTGATATGCTTGAACCACATGTAAGACCAGTACAGAGTGTATCGTGTTTATATTACATCTCCTGTGGTGCCTATTAATGTCTACATGCAGGGTTGTTATTGAGCTACTGATATGATGAGCATTCTATAAGAACACAGGTCCGTATCCATGTGTGCAGTAGATGTATACAAAATAGATTTACACAAGAGTAGAGTGCACAGCACAGACCTATATATCTTCACCCGTGGCCCTCGTAGTTTCCTAATAAATCAGCCACACGTTTCAGTGATTTGTGGCTGTATGTTAACGGGCATTCATCTATTGAGCTCTCCGCTGAGTCCGTTTTGTTCTATATGAGATATTATGGCAGGCGTGTCGAAGTATTATCGGTGTATATTGGCGACAGACAGCTGTTGATTGCAGTATACCTGTAGACGTACTGGTCTATTCGTTTAGAATTGCTCGCATGAAACTGTTTCAGTATTCAGGACGAAATCTACTAATACTGTGAACATTTATATTGCGCCAAATCCACGTTCTAAAGCATGCTCATAGGGCTACATTATTACCACGCGGGAGAACAGGTAGACTTTCTGTTTGCGGTAATACTCTGTGTACACTCAATTCCGTCTAAACTCACTGGGAACTACAAATATTAACACAAGAAGTTATTATTCACCTGTTTGAGGGCAACACGCATACATGTAACACTACTGTATCATTAGTCCTTGTTGAATACTATATATCTAAATTATTCTTTTGTCAGAGAACTTTATCATCTACTCTGCTGTAGGCGCTGTAGATACTGCGAGTGGTGTGAATCAATGATAGGTATGTTCTACGTCTTAAGCAATACACTCCACATGCCAAACACCCCGTCGTAGGAGTCAGTGACGTTGACGTGAATGTAAACTACGGACATCATTCCTTCCACGGGATTCTTCTCACCCGAGTGTTCTGTTATCTATGCACACGCGGGAGAACAGGTAGACTTTCTGTTTGCGGTAATGTATACTCCTCGAATTATGAGCCTGCCCTTGGATTGCCTGTCCCTTGACGGGATCGTGATGCGAGTGTAATTAGTTTACATTTGCCTGTGATTGCGCTATCTCGCCGGTTGGCCGACAACTGGGAACTAACGCGAGTCAATGTTGGTACAGGGTACAATATCGCGCCAGGTGATGCTAGTTATCGCTGAGCAGGACGCGGCACATTGTGTTACATCGCGTTATATCGTGTTGCGTAGCTGTCGGTGTATTTGTGCTATATGAATTGAGTTTCGTCACTAAATATCCTAATGTTTTAGTTCCAAGTCTATCAATATATACGTTTTCTGAAATTTGAATCGTATTTCGCATTTACTGTTTTCACGTGAATTTTATATATCAGTGTGAGTATCTATCCTGCACTTGCTGACTACATAAATGTGTATGCAGTGTATGCAGTGTATGCAGTGTGTGCAGTGTATGCAGTGTATATGTATGCAGTGTACAGCTGGTGTATGCTACAACACTGAAGCAACGTGGCTCTCGTGCAGGTCCATTGGGAATGTTTGCTTCTCTGATAATGAAGCTATGTGAACGTATTATTTTTTTGCGAGCATTAAGACTATTCTACAGCTTGCACTTATGTACGGCGACCAGGTGTCAATGGCCGACACTTTTGTACGGCGACCAGGTGTCAATGACCGACACTTCTGGCGGCGACCAGGTGGCAATGGCCGACACTTCTGTACGGCGACCAGGTGGCAATGGCCGACACTTATGTACGGCGACCAGGTGTCAATGGCCGACACTTCTGTACGGCGACCGGGTGTCAATGGCCGACACTTATGTAATGCGACCTGACCCGGGTTCCTCGAAAGAAATAACCTCATAACGTTTCTTTTTTTAAAACTGTGTTCATAACTGAATTTGGTTTTCGATAAATGCCAATTGGTGAGGAGTAAAAACTCATAGGACTCAAATCATTTTACTGACAAGTTTGTTTCAAGAAATCGGGAATAGGTGTCAATGATAAATGGCCGACATTTCTGTACTGAAATCGGGCCACTGAAATCAGGTGTCAATGGCCGACACTTCTGTACTGATAAATATAATAAATACCATATTTATATAGCACCATTGTCATGCTTATAGCCTGTTCAAAAGCGCTTTACAACATAAGATATAAATACATAAAGTAAATATATAATACTAGTGATACACATGGCTACATATTAATCTATATTAAATATTCTTTCAACATGTCAGTTTTAAGCAAGCTTTTGAAGCCCGAAGGAGTTGACTTTTATGAGTCGCATCATTATGTGTCAATGACTGACACGTAAGAAAGGCGACTCTGTATAAACCTCCAACTACAGATATTATGTGAGATTAGCTATCTAGTCTAAACAGAGGTGATAGTCTGCAGTTCATGTATATTCTATGATTCATAACTATGAGTCCCATATTTAGTAGATAAAGTGTTTCCTATACTTGACACTATCTATCTTTGTCTTAATCTTTTAAATTGTTAAACCTCTAGGAGTATTTGCAGATAATGAGGAGATTCGTTCTTAGACCGAACCATGCACCAACCGTAAATTAGATGTGTGTATGAAGCCGTCAGTAGATACGCAGATATAATTGAAGAACGGAATCTCTTGTACCGTATCATGCCGTATGGTCCCACCTGTAGCCAGGTACAGCACTGTGGGGATCCGTCTACACAAGCTGCGCAATGTATTCAGGAATCCTGTCCACACATGCTGTGCAATGCTATTACATCTAATGAAACACTCGTAACCTTCCAATGGAAAGGTTATACCGTGTTTGTACAGAAGGGCAGAGATGTAATTATCTGTGATGTATTCTTACCGGTTCCTGACCCTCCTACCCCCTCTTAGACACCCCATACAGTGTTGCCAAGTCGGAACCTTTGCAGATGAAAGAAACAGTTGCATCCGATGAAATACGCAATTCTTCTGTTTGGATACTCAGATGTTTATTATCAGGCAATGTATCCATGACATTATCCCGGATACATTCGTAGAATTGCATCTCTCTCTTAACCTTCTAATTTTCTTACACCGTGTGCCCATCAGCCATCAGTCACAATAATACAAGTTTCCATTCAATGGACGCTTCACTATTACACTTGTTTTACTCGTGTCAAACATTATTCAATGTTCTCTTTCCTGGAAACACAGCTCAGATTCTATAAATACGGAACACAAATACGTATAATGCATTATGCATGTTTAGTTGAACGTGCTGCTTTAGTTGCTGATAAGAAACATTCAAAAGAAAGTTTTTCTGTGATATCGCTTTGAGTAGAACACACCTGACATCATATGCTAATTACATCCCCGTTACCCCGACAGCTCCGTGATGTTTATGTTTGTCGGCGTTGACTGTGCTGCCTTCTTAGTGGAGTGTTTAACTGGGAGTGTTAGCACTCTCTTATCGTCTCCCCAGTCTCATTAGTGCAGTCTCCATCCGTACCTGTAGAGGCTGTCCTCTATACACATGTATACACATTCCTGTCCTCTCTGTATCCACATTCCTGTCCTATCAATAGACATCAATTTCTGTCCTATCTATACCCAAGTCCATGTCCTCTCTAGATACATATGTATGTCCTCTCGAAACACACGCATGCCTATCCTTTCTCTAAACATCAATTTCTGTCCATGTCCTCTTTATATAGACATATTACTGTCCTATCCATAGGTATCAATTTATGTCCTATATATCAAAGTCCGTGTCCTCTTCATAGACACATTACTGTCCTATCCATGGGCATCAATTTATGTCCTATATATCAAAGTCCGTGTCCTCTTCATAGACACATTACTGTCCTATCCATAGGCATCAATTTATGTCCTATATACCAAAGTCCGTGTCCTCTCTAGATACATTCCTGGGTATCGTTTCTCTCATATCTACTACTATACGAGACCACTATAAGGACTATATAGTATAGCGATCTCTAATACACGGGAATCGTGCACGTATACGAGAGCGCTAGGGTTTAGTAGTGGGTATGAGAGCTTCGAGAAACGATACCCTGTCCTCTATACATACGTTCCTGTACAAAATGATGTAATTCCAAGGTAACCTTAACTCCAAACTCAGCTAGTATGGTGTAGTCTCTCGCTAAAGTTGGAGATAATGTTACCTTAAAGTTACACCGTTTTGGACAGGAATCCCCTGGGGCTATCCTCAAGTCCATGTCCTCCTAGATACTCATTTCTTAGCCTGTGTCACCCTATTCTCACACAAATACTCATATTCAAAATATCTCCTTAGATTAGTCCAGATTACTGGAGAACAAGGGTGGGGCGTTTCAGTCGCTCCCTTCATACAAATGTAATACCAATCAATCTACACTACATATTTACACTATTTACATTCACCTCTGAGTCTATGGATAATCTACACATTTTTCTACGATTAAATATTCCTTCATGTCCTCTATATATTATGTTCATTCATGTTCTATCTAAACTCCTATCCACATCGGAGACATCCCTTCTGTATATCCACGAGTTCTCCAAAATGCATGTATACTCATGTCCTATCTCGACAATCATTCCTGCTCTGCCTAAAAGCAAACCTATGTTCTTTCAAGACATAAATCTATAAACATAAATGTCCGTATAGAAATGCATGTTCTGTCCTAAATAGGTGCACGTTCATCTTCTGTATAGAAAAAAAAGCATTTAGTTAAATGTATTGGATATATTGGAATGCGCATTATCATTGGAGATGTGCGTAGCATATAAATTAGGTACTGTGTTTAGTGAGTACTGCTCCAGTAGAGGTGTACTTGTTATATATAGTATGTGCCAAGTAGGGAACTGACGTCGTCAACGCGTGTAACTGCAGATTAGCCCCATTTTCCGTGTGAGTGATTCCCTGAGATGTCTAACTTCACAGCTATTATCCTTGACGATTACTCCAGCTGCACTGACGTAGTGTATGAAACTCCCTATACGAACCTCAGTAAGTCGCATCATTCCTATACACGAACCTCAGTAAGTCGCATCAGCCCTACACGAACCTCAGTAAGTCGCATCATCCCTATACACGAACCTCAGTAAGTCACATCAGCCCTACACGAACCTCAGTAAGTCGCATCATCCATATACACGAACCTCAGTAAGTCACATCAGCTCACCAGTTCACCATCAGTAGGCGACACCATTCAAGATCACTTTCTAATTCAACAGCGATGTATGTATTTCACTGTCAACATATATATCACCAGCAGTGCATAATTCAATATCAAGGAGTATTTTACTATCAATTATACAGTTCCCCATCAGCGCGTCAGTGAATAGAATGTATACTCTACTATCAATACATAGATCACCATCAGCATATTTTAATATTAGTATACTTCACAGTTCACTATCAATACATAGTTCACCATTAGCATATTTTAACATTAATATACTTCACAGTTCACTATCAATACAATGTTCACCATCAGTGAATATTATGCAACACCAATGCATATTTCACTATCAATACGTAGTTCACCATCAGTACACAACTCGCCATAGTGCATATAGGCCACTACAGTTAAGTCGTTATCCAGGTAGCACCTCGAGAACTGACCTCCTGTCGTAGATAAAAGTCGACATTTACTCTCGTGAAGAACCTTCCGTGCCTGTTTAAACGTTGAAGAAAAACGTGCGTGATTCACACGGAGTTGTGAATGTAGTTGTATTGTCTACGCAGTGCAAGACGGCAACCGTCCAGATGTGCTCGCTCCCAGTCAACGCCGCTGCACATCTTGCGCTGAGACTTAGGTGAACGCTCGCGCCGTAAATACCCATCTGTACACACGTTACCCAGGCTTGAAACAATTACACAACGTTCTGTATGCTAGCTGCTGTCAGAAGTCAATGCACACTCTTGGCCTTCTATTATAGTGCAGCATGTGTGTATGCACGGACACAGTACACTATAGCTGCTGTCTACAATCTGTACTGAGCACTGTGCGTCTCTACCTACATACATCATTACATTGCACGTGGCAACAACTCCGCAGTCTTCACTGTACTGAGCTACATGTGGATAGTCTAAACACCTATTATGACCAGCAATGGCATAATATAGTGTTCATAAGTATATAGCTCTTTCGTTCTCAAATATGTGTAGTAGGGTTATACTTTCGCCCGCGTTGGGCGCCATTGAAACAGAGGATCATGCCGATCACCCTGGGATTCGAACCCGAGTTGCTGGATTGTGAGTCCAACGCTCTACCGAATGAGCCAAAGGGGTAACCCAACCCCGCTGGCCAAGACCAGTAGGAGCATCTTATAACACCCGGCTACAGGTATAAGAGTAGTCTGTAATCTGTATGCAGTAATAATGGCGCACGTTATGGTTTTGTAATAGCAGGAATTGACATAAGACCCGATTTTAAACATAGACCCTCTTGTATGAAACGTCATAACTCAAAGCTAGCCTTGACTCCAACCTTTACATGCAATGGTGTAGTCTGTGTCTAAGGTTGAAGGTAATATATAATCTACTCCATTTGTTCCGTCGTTTTATACAGAAGAGAATAGGCTAGACAACACCGAGATTACAATGTCTATTACAATGAATAAAAGTTTTCAAAAAATAATATAAAAAATAAATACAATAAAAAAAGATTACTAAACTGTTATGAGTACGATTTCATGTTCAATTCAAAGCTTTGTTCACAAATCTCCATATAAGATCTGAGCTTGAGCATGAAATTGCACTGAAAACGTTTCGTAATCTCGGGGCCAGGTATTACGATTTCGTGAAATGCGGGTCTCTTTTTCAATCCGTGCAATGTCTACAGTAAGCTTACAGTTGATTCTCGTAGTAGTATCTGTACTGTGCTTTGGTCATGCTCATGTCCAGTTCCATTACTACTGTTCCGGACTCCATCGGGAAATGCGCTGAAGATTATAAACACATGCTATAACATGCAAACCATGGCATGACGAATCTTCTCTTCATACGCACATATGCATAGTACATGTAGATGTAAGGTCTAGATCACCATTTTTTTAAATGACGTTCTTGTCGATGGACATTGAATGCCAAAAACACGTGTAAAATAATATAGTCTTACCAGTAAAAATAGCATTATCAATGTGTAACTTGGAATTGATATATGTATGATATCCAGAACCGGGATTATTTCCCCAATGAGTTCATTAACCTGCTCCGTGATCAGTACCAGACAGTACTCGCAGGTTCACTGCAACATTCTACGGATGTTGCGGGTTTCCTCCTGCCCTAAACTGACAAGTCATGATATTAGTGAAAGAATCTAGAAAGCGTCTCTAAACCCCAATTTAAAAAAAGCAACAACAACAAAACCATTAACCTGCTCCAGTCTTTGCGCGGATCTGCTCAAGAAGTTCATCTATGCATCTACTGGTATGTCTGTGCTGGGGATGAGTCGAGTGCTTCTTGGGTTCGTCAACCTCCAGCTTCATCATGCCTCTTCGGATTCCGTCGCGACGCTGCTTGGGAGAGTTTGAGTACACGATCTCATTGGCGGGAATACTACGTCCGGAACCGGACATGAGTTTCTGGAAGGCAGACTGGCTGATTGGTCGGTACAACGGATAGTCGACCACGCCCACGTCCGGGTTCTTTGGCGTCTCCATCATTACCTGTCCGTCCCTCTGGACATACACAGTCATTTCTTTGGGAGACTCCAATGGAACTGGCCCCAGGATTGCATCACGGTGAGATGAGATTCCGTCGAAGGTTGCCGTCTTTGTATTTTGAAAACGATATTGATTTTGCTGGAATGAACAGCGATGGAAGATAATTTGCATGGTTATAAAATTGATTTAGTAGGGATGGTTTAAATTGATTTAGTAGGGATGGTTTAAATTGATGTTGATTATGCTGCAAGTAAAACTGATGGAAGATAATTACACGGTTGTAATTGGTTGCGAATCCAATAAATTTACACTAGGAAGTAAGCATGTTTATTAACATATTAGGCACGTCCATGATTGTACATTATAAAATTACACACACTGACACTTTTCTAAATTATGATTAGTTTATTTGTGCGAATTAACTAGCACCAATTCGTATAGTGAAAAGACATTCATGTTTTTATTTAAATTAAAGTTATAATTTCATAATTATCATACTATTTTTTTAAAACTACTTATAATTATTTGAAGAGATACATACCGGAAAAGCCCATGCCATTGTAGAACACAGGGCAAATAGTAGACACAGACACAGTTTTCTTGTAGGATGCATGATATGCATGATGGACCCCTATCAAAAGAATGGGAAAAGAGCATAGCATACATTCAAGATGTTTACCTAGACCTTTCAAATACCATATTTACCGGTATTACATCCAATTAAGTAGTAAGGCAATATTATTTGCATGTTGACCTCATTTGCCAAAGATTTATTGAAATAATATGCCTATAGTCCATGTATATTATGTTCATATTTGGTTGAATCTTAAATGCATATCTAGGACCCGTGTGTTAACTGTCATGTATCACGACAGAAATACGCAACTAAACCTTTTATACAAATTCTAACATTATGTGCAGTGATATTACGTGCGATTTCAATCGCTCGTAAAATTCCTACCCTTTGAAATCACGTACCTAACGTTAGGTTATTATTAGGCTTTCGTGTAACAATTAGTAGCACAGTCGACTAGAGCGCTGGAAAGGCGAGAGTTTGAGAGTTCGATTCCTAGGCATCGAATTTGTCTTTATATAATTTGAATGTTTTGAAATGATGTTTGGAAAAAAGGCAAACACCTGTTCATGCGTTATTACATTTGCCCCGGGGAAATTACAACATTATGCACTTTGCCCTGTAATAATACACACTATAACAAATGTAATAACACACTCCTGTGTAATAATACACTGGAAGCACACATGACAACTTGCGTTACGAGACAACAACAGACACGTATTGCACACCCTACACCCCAGAGGACGATATTACAGGTAGTGTGCCAGTAGTCAGGTGGTAGTAGTTAAAACATGTGTTACTATAGTATACTTGCAGATAACTTTAATAAACTGTAATGATAAGCTTAATCATACTAATGTAGGCCTATACTGGTATTCATTGATTTAAAGAAATATTGAGTAACAATACAAGTTGACGGTTATTGGGCGTTTTAATGTTCGTATGTAACACAGTAGTACATACATCAAGTACTAGTATATTATGATATTTGATTGATACAACAGTCGGGACTGGTTGTTGATTTACGAGATGGACACAGTGGACACGGACAATAGATAGATAGCTACAGCTTTAGTTACTTGAGTGTCACTTGCAACGTCATCACTGACTTGTGTAGTAGGCACATCAATTTTGAGATGTATGGACCTTGGATTTCATAAGGAACATGAACGTATTATGCATGGCCACGGTCATAAATTGCAAGTCGGTGTACAATATACATGTTAAAATAGTTGTATATAATAGAAAATTCGGAATGGCATCGTATCTTATCTGACAGTGTCTTTATCATCAATGCCAAATAAACTGATTCATAAACAATTTTTATTGTAGCATATACATTTGTAAAATAATTGTTTTTCAATATAGATGAAGGGGACGTTAAAGATTTATAGCCGTTATGAGTTGTATTTTCTTTCACGATATATAGGCCCTACTCTACATGCATGGCAATCATTACGAAGACGATGATGGTCTAGTAGTGGTTATCGTAGTATTATATACTCATATGATATACTATAGTTTCTTATGATATGCCTAGAGTACAATGGAGACATATGTAGGGCCTACTGTAGGAATACATATGACGCTTGCATTAATCGTGAACGGCCATACGATATGAAATGACATTAAGCAATTCATTACATTGATAAATACTTGAAGTATAAATGCAAATTTTAATACTATACATGGCATTACTGATCTTTGATAATATATAATGTATTTTGAACGTGTATTAAATCAAATGAAAACTACAAATGTATTTTGAACGTGTATTAAATCAAATGAAAACTACAATAACGTACACATACATTGAAGTTAAAGAATGTCCCAGTCGGACAAATAACGTAATCCTCCTAATGCGATTACGTTTTTAGAATTCATCACAATTTATTCATTAGCTAATGGACAACATTAATTGTTTATATACAAAAATATATATAACTAAAAAGCTCCGCATATTTTACATACCTTATTCTCTACAATCGGGGAAACCACCGAAGTACGGTTCGTAAATCACAACTCTCTGAAGACCTCGTTTACATGAACTTCTTGTGGAGAGACCAGACTATTGCAATGGCGGCTTAGTTCGAATGCGTAATATGGCATTGAATAATATCTCAGACAAGGTATAAAAGACAGTGAGTGATAGGTCGGTCATAACACAGAGGTCACGTATTGCAAACCTACAGATTCAGCTATCATGTATGTCCACTGTCCAGTGATTTTTAACAGAGGACCATCATCTCAAGTCTTGTTCTATGTATTGGAAAGTCGTACTGTGTTCCACGTGTTAACTGGAGTTCTTCTAATAAAATTGCATAGTGTGATGTTGATGAATGCATATTATGATACACTTCGTGAAGAGGGTTCTGTGTGTTACCGGATGATCAGGTACAAGAGTTATACAGCATTACGCCATCGAGTTTAGTAATGTCAGCAATACCTTGCCTGGGAGCATGTTCCCGAAGCTATCGTATAAATAACGACATCGTTAAGTCTTCGTGGAGGAACATTTGATGATCCACAAAGAGTCCAATTTTCCTCCACACAGATTTAACGATGTCGTTGC
>JAVCKZ010006682.1:0-20609 GCA_034780755.1 Lepetodrilus elevatus | reverse complement strand
TATTACTGGTGCAATATTTTTAATTTTTTAATTTTGGTTAGGTCAAATGAAATTAGAAAATGGAGTTTTTTTGTTTTCCATTCCATGAAGTATTTACCGAGATAATCTACGAAACTATAATACTCATTAGCCCTCTGTGAATTAGTATGATCATGGAATTGAGTGCACAGATCCGTTGACCGGGGAAATAATGTAGCGCTATGAGCATGCTTCTGAAGCTTGGAGTTTGGCACAATATAAATGTTCACATTATTATTATTATTATCATGTTGAAAGCAATTGTTTTTGTGGACACATTCTTTGTGACATTGACTTATGACAGAGACTCACTTCATTGTTGTCTGGCACTAAATCGATGGAACGAATGTTGACATTTGTCAATTAATTAATGAACAAATAATTAGGCCTGTAATGATGCCATGTATTGGGTTAATTCCACTTTAAGGGTCAGTTTTCCCAGCAATTCCCTGTAAGCCTCTCCTTGACGGCTTTGACATGAGTTATTGTTCCCAGTGAAAGTACACCCACAATCACAAGTAATTCCGACAAGGAAAACATGGCCGACAATATAATATCATAGCATGTCACAGGTAACTTGATCGCCATTGAGGTCAGGTGATCAACTGCCTTTTAGTCTTGTATACATGCTATGTATGTAGAGTGCATTAACTTTTATCCATGTCATCGACTCGACCCGGGTGAACAAAACATGTTCCTGGATTATGCGGAGTAGACGTACTGGAGATCTTAAATACTAGTACTCTACTAGGGGTGTGTGTGTGTGCACAATCGTGTTTATATGTGTACCAAGCTCTATGTGTAAATTATGGTGCATACATTGGACAACCTTTCTTAGAATTCAACATTTTCGGCATTAATAATAAATACTGTTATTTCATATGCAAATCAGGCATTTAGAAATTTATACTACCGTAAATTGTGAAAGTCAATGTACTTTTGACTGAAATTTAATAAAAATCTTTACCTTTTAGTTTTACATGGTTATATTATTAACAATTTGTTTATTTAATATGTATAATTGCAAGTAAATACAGATATATATTTTATATTAAATTAATCCTTTATTACGGTATCATTGTGGTAATATTTCCTTTTGCTCAGAACGCTACAGTTGATTATGCAAGTCAAGTTAATGTTAGAGACCCGATACACACGTTCATCTGGCTGCAACAACCAATATTATCGCTACAATAGTTTCAGATAACCATATTCTTAAGAATATCTAAACCACAATTAAAAAAACATTATAATAAATAACATTTATCACTGTACCTCTTTGAAGGCATTGGTTGAAGCATGGTGGCTTTCTTACCTTTTGGTGTTATTCAGGTTATGACATGCAATTTCAGCTAAATAAATCTATCCTGATAAATCAATAAACCCACTCAACACCATAAACATGTTATGTTCATTTTACAAAGGAGATTTTAAAAGCAGATCATTTGAGATAAGGAAGAAAATCCCCATTGAAAAATGTGCCCATCAGCCATGTTAACAAAGTTACCCCCGTGGTAGAAAGTGATAGAGCAATGATCAAAGATCGGGTTATTCCACGGTGAAATTTAAGGGGTAATACGTCTTGCATTCCCTGACATGGCCGAATCTCTTTGAGGGAAGACATTTCACCTCACTTGCTGTTGTAATTGCTCTTCAATGACCCTCTCTGCCCGGTCTTATCTCCAGGCCCCCCATTCCTCATAATAATGAATACAGACTGAAGCAAGGCCGCTGCCCTGTCATTTCTTGAAGATGATTAATAGAACTTGAGAGGCTACTTCAAAGGGTTTTAATCTATTCGACCAGTGGTAGCCGTATTAAACCATACAACCATTGGTAGCAGTTTTAAACCATACAACCAGCAGTAGTATCATTAAACCACATACCAACTTGGTAGCAGTGCTTAAGCCATACACAACCAGTGGTAGCAATATTAAACCGTTATACCAGTGGTAGATTTGAAATTTACTGGCCCAAATAGTGATACAAATAATAAAAGACATTAATTTGTGCTAGCCATCCATTCCATCGATATTATAACACTGTGAGCACATTCTCCTCAGAGTCTCGGTGATTCATGTCATGGTGGCCGGAACATTGCTACTATTTAGTGTCCATATTAATTACTCAATGGCACAGAATCTAATACCTGGCATGAGAGAGGGGATTATATCTGTGAAGGAATCATCAGCAGCCTCACACCGTGCAACGTCAGGTGTAACAATCTGGGAGCTTTAGTCCGCCATTGTTATTTGCGGCTTTGATATATATTTTTTTTCTGATCTGAAAGGAATGTTTTAAATTTATCTGTGAAACTTTGCATCTGGTTTAGTGTCGGTGTAAGAGAGGACAGGCGAAGGAGAGAAAGCCAGAGAGAGTTTCTGTGCAGCTGGGAGGACAGCACGTTGCTTATCTTGTTGTCATTTTATTATTATTGGGTTATTCAGGGTTTCTCCGAACGCGCAATACTGCATCCCATATGCAATAAATTCAAGTTTGGACGCATTTTATTAATAAAGAATTGTTGATAAGTATATCAACATGCGTCCCCGGGACTCTCTAAAATTGAAACCTAAGTGGAACCCTGGTTATTGTAATAAATCAAAGAACCTGACCAACTATTCTAATAACATGAGTAACACAGCCTTGTAGAGCCATTTGTATCATGGTCTTGTAGAGCCATTTGTATCATGGTCTTGTAGAGCCATTTGTTTCATGGTATTGTAGAGCCATTTGTTTCATGGTCTTGTAGAGCCATTTGTATCATGGTCTTGTAGAGACATTTGTATCATGGTCTTGTAGAGCCATTTGTATCATGGTATTGTAGAGACATTTGTATCATGATCTTTTAGAGATATTTGTATCATGGTCTTGTAGAGACATTTGTACCATGGTCTTAGATACATTTGTATCATGGTCTTGTAGAGACATTTGTATCATGGTCTTGTAGAGACATTTGTATCATGGTCTTTTTAGAGACATCAGTAATTACCTCACAGCTAGAACTTTGTTGTCTAAGATGTTGTTGATGTTGTTATTGCAGGTGCTGCAGACTGGAAAGCGGACGTCGATACAGCAGATGCAGCAACTGTTGACAACCGCGGAACACTGTCCCAGCACACTGGTGAGTTGATGAACTGTATACAGTTAAACCCCATCTCCTGAGTCCAATCACCATCAACCTAAGCCAGGAGTATTCCCCAGTGAAATTGTTATTATCATCACCTTGTACATAACTTCCCTGGTAACTCATTTCTACGAGCCATAACTATATTTATTTCTCTCGTTAGGTAGGTTGTATCTCAATTGGAAAGTCTGTAAATATGTGTCTTATTAACTGATTATTGATGTAATGTTTACCTTGAATTCTCCCGTTCAGGTTGTATTTGTAGGATATTTTTACAATGCTGGGGACGCTATATGGTTGTGAAGTAAATATTTTATTGCCATCCAAGAACCTGACTCCCGTTTGCATTAAAGCAATGAGACTGGTCAAGATTGACCTGCTGGTCAGTTTAAGAGAGGAAGAACAGGTCATCACAACCCCACTTGACCACAGTGTATACAAATAGTAATTAGTATGAGACAATAACGAGACCCAATCTCAGGATTTACTGCAAGGCCAGCCGGTATATCTGCCAGGATTTACTACACGTACCAGGCTAACATCCTTGTAGATCTGCCTGTAATACAATAACCTGCAAAGCTGGCGTTGATGAATTCTTCAGAGGAAGTCCGAGTAGTGACCAAAGTTTACTGTTTATTAGCCCGGGAGTGGAGATGCGTTTGATTGGATGAGGGGGCAAGTGATATGAGACTATTGTTGTGTATCAATGCAGAGACTGTTGTTAGCGGTAAATGCGGCAACTGTTGTTAGCGGTCAATGCGGAAACTGTTGTTAGCAGTCAATGCAGAAACTGTTGTTAGCAGTCAATGCAGAAACTGTTGTTAGCATTCGATGTGGAAATTGTTGTTAGCAGTCAATGCAGAAACTGTTGTTAGTGGTAAATGCAGAAACTGTTGTTAATGGTCAATGCGAAAACTGTTGTTAGTGGTAAATGCAGAAACTTGTTAGCGGTAAATGCAGAAACTGTTGTTAATGGTCAATGCGAAGACTGTTGTTAGCAGTCAATGACATTCTGAGAACTGATTGGTTTGACCGTCCTTGATAGCTCCCTGATTTACCAGGGAATATATTTACCATTTAATATAATTGTCCTCGTGGGACGAACTCACCAGTGTTATTTGCATTGGGGAGGGTGGGGGAGGATATAGCGGAGATCTGTGGGGGTGGGGGAGGATATAGCGGAGATCTGTGGGGGTGGGGGGTGCAAGATTTCCGCTGCATGTTGGAATCGGGACGAGTCCTGTTGTTGGTCGTGGCTGTAAGTACTCAGTGCGTTAACTGGACACTACCGTACTCCTACATTTACCTAATCACGCAGCTGCACAAATTTGAATAAAAGTCTTTGTGAATAACTTCTAATATGGTTTGATGTGCCCCAGTGTTTGAGCCGGGGCGACGGCTACGTGACATTTTGATAAATAGGTCAGTTTGAACTGATTGGTCCTCCCGCCCTGATTGAATCTGGATATTAGGAAAGTATTAACCAATCAAGATCTGATGACTTAGTTGCTTATGCATGAATAACCTCCAGTGGTTCTGCGAGCTAGGATGGGAAAGACTGGGATAGTGTGCACGCGAAGAGGAGTTTAGGATTGATTTCAACTCTCACGATTTTGTTTATATCTTGTGATGTATACACTATAGATGTTCTGGTTCTGATCATGTTTATCCAACATAGATTAATTCTATCCTACCATGACAATAGAGAAGGAATATCCAAATACTTAGTCAGTAAAATAGTATCTTAAGCTTTTTCTAATTGCAAATAGTAATCTGGCCCCACGATTGGAAAACCTTTTTGACTATGATTTCATGCCAGCTGAAAAGTTTTGTTCACAAATTCCTTTATACAATATTTGGGATTGAGCATGAAATTGTACTAAAAAGAGTTTCGTAATCGCAAGAGCAAGAGCTATTAAATACATAATCGTAGTAAAGCAAACAGAATCACTGAACGTTGTCACTTAGATGCAGAACTAATCTCATATATCTATTTTTTTTTGGAGCATCTATCTTCTGATCTCAGTGTTGTGACTGTCAGCGACTGTGTAAGTAAACAATGCATAGCAATGACAGCCGTAGCCGTAGAAATGATCAATCGTAACGGAGATGCATTTCCATGTTTTCCTTTGGACTTCACAATACATAGAGAAGTACATTTATCTTCGTGTTTCAGGTGGACTTTTGGCAGTGTCTGAACAAAAGCTTGCCTGGTAAGTACGAGAGATTGTGCGCGTGTAATGACGTAACCATGGTAACCGAGTACGTTACCTAACATGTTACCCTGGCCACCTTTAGGTCCGCGCTGGAAAACCAACGTGTTTAAGAAAACACTGACTGTAATTGTGTGTGTCGACTGATTTCTGTGTTGACAGCTGGGGCTGATAAAGATGAAGTTGTTTTCCTGTCTCGAACAATGAAAAACTTTTAAACAAATGTGGATAATGCCAATTTGCACATTTTATGAAAAGTATTTTTCACTGCAGGAAATTCTGCAGTGATGCTATCATCTAGACAACTAGTCATACTTAGCAATGTTTGTATGCTGTATGTATTTGTACAACAATAACCTGCCTGTACGCGGGGTGTATATGGAATGTAGAGTTTGGCTACGTCAATAAGGAGCAAGTATGAAGTCTTGTAAGTGGCGTCATCGGACATGCTTCACCTTGGTTGCATGTTACGTCTGGGTCTCACGGTACTGGGTGATAGTCAGTTGTCTTCTCCTGCCTCGGTCATACTATGGGATATTACCACATATTATCTTAATTAAAAATTAATGTCATATCTTTACTGGCTATACCGTAATTATTTACGCTCTTATGTAAGGGATATTTTCCTGTCCTTCTATATGGTGAATTGCTACTTACCGAATGTACTTTAGCGAAATAATGTACTTTTAACTGAATAATGTAATAGCTAATCCTTACCACTTCAATGTTGGTCATGCTACAAGCAATGTTTTCAATGCTTTCAGTTGAAAATGACAGATGACAGATATATTTCAATTTGTGAATAATAAATACAGCTGTCTAATTGAAACATAAGCTATGATCACACATTTCTTGTCACATTACATGGCGATGACTCGGCGCGTAAATCAAGCGAGGAGAACTGTGACAGATCTGTCTGTAGTCTGACTGATGCCACATCATAGTGATTACCCCAAGTCAGCAGAGTAACGCTCAATGTTTGATATTCCCCCAAATAGTTTTATAAACTATGCGTTGTTATGAGCTCCTCTGTCATGGAGTTCTACATGACCTTTGACCACAGTGAATAATTGATCATTATGGTCTGATCATGTATGTGGGAGTCTATTGAGGTCATTGCAAATACTAAATCAACAATATTATGTTCTGTTTACAAATAGACATCCATGCAAGTCATATCATTCATGCAATGTATTTGTATCCTTTTAACCCTCTCACTGCTGGATTAGGCAAAAGCATTGCTCATTAGGGCATCAACGGTTGCCTTCAGCAGGGAGAGGGTTACCGTAATGTAATTAATTGTCTGGCTGCTAGCATTGTTCAATGAGGGTTATAAGTTGTATTGGTTTCATTTGGATCAATGCCACATATTATTTTCTAAGAATGACATGTTTCAAGTTGCTTCTTAGTTTTGTATGATGTTATTTTTACACATTGCTGTGCAAGGGAAACACATACGAAAAACAACCCCAAACCTCTCCTGATTATTCCTACCAAAATAATGATGAGACAGCCATGTAATAGTTTGGATCATCTGATCATTGGTCTGCTGCTTCCAGATCACAGACCATGGCATAGGGTCTTTCTTTGAAAAAACCTTTGAAAAATAAAGAAATTATAAAAAATAAGATCTTTCGCCTTCCACATTGGTGGGCACGTGGGCAGAGTTATCTGCACCTGTTACAATTGTTGTTGCGACTGGACACGAGCTGGACACAATGTGGGCATTAACTGACCGCAGACTTTGATCTCTGTCAGCAACCAACAGATTAGGAATCCTTTGCATCTTTGTCCAGTCTGTGGAATGTTCTGGACGGCAGCAGACCGCAACCAGACAGAACCAGACAGAACCTTCCTCCATCAGTGCTCAATACCTGTCACTCACTGCCGCCTTGCAGCCAGGTGTGTGTGACTGTTATGTGGGCAGAGTTATCTCCCCATTGTCAGCCCTGTGTTTGCTTGTCTCTCCCAGGGGGCTCTGTTGTTGTTCACCTGTCCCCCTGGGATGTCATACTCATTGTAAATATCTGCCATCTTTTCAAACACCGCAAGTCCTCAGCCATCTTGTTTGTCTGTGTGTCTTGCTGTCTGTCTGTGTGTGTTGTGGACATGTCGTCTGTCTGTCTGTCTTGTAGTCATCTGTCTTCTGCAAAGAAGGTATGCAGCAATGGCAAAGGATAAATTGTTTCTTTTCTTGCTCAAACAATGACAACTGTCATGGTTAGTTCTGGCAAGATATTTCAGCATATTGAAAGGTCAATGAGAAAATTTGAGAAATGATAGTTTTCACTGATATTGTTCGGTCAATATATTTTCAAAATGATTATAGGGTTTTAAAAACTAATAAAGCAAGTTTGATTCATAAAAATAGACTAACATATAATATTTTAAGTGTTATTGTTCTTTTCCAGTATTTTTGAAGACATGTGCAGTGTTACGTAATGATACAATCAAACACTGAAACTTGACGAGAGAAAGCAATGATAGACGTAGTAACCATGGTAACCCTAGTCTTATTCTTGATAAATTGCGGCAATAGCGGTGGATGGGAAGTGGGTTGCCGTGGCTACGTAGTTGTTACGTGACATGGGAACGCAGCATTGTTCTGGCAGTAGTGTCCACACCTTGCAGTCACCTGTCACAAGTTACAAACAAATGTCGCTTGTAGTCTTCCAGAAAGTTGTCTTTGTTTCAGCATTCATTGAAATTTCATGAATTTTGACCTTTTTCTCTCCGCCACCATAACATATTGAACGTTTCTGAATAGCACGTAATAGTGCAGTTAGCATGATTGTTAATTTGCGTTAATGTTTTGTGTTATTTTCGAAAATTATTTTCAAATTGATTTTTACTTTATTAAATAGTTGTTGAAACAACACGTAACTATCCGTATTTCTGGCCCTCGACTACACGAGACTTTAGACATTAGCTGTGTCTACTTTGTCTACTATGTCTACTGTACAGTGTCTACTGTGTCTACAGCTAATACCTCTGTACACCTGCTCAATGTAAGAGAGGCTGCTCAACTTCTGCAGGCTTGTGTCCATATCCAGTGATCAAATTTCTCTAAATCCCAATGTAAACAGGTTTGATTGAGTCCGCTAATCTGCGCTTAACAGCCCCGCCTTTCTCATTTGTAAGAGTTTAAAGTGGGCAATAGTGATCACCTGATGAAATAGTGCTGCCGGAGATTACCGTGGTATTAAGTATCCTAACTTATGAAGTTCCCAACCAATGGCTCTCTTGTTAAACTGACTGGGTGTCGGGATTAACTTGCATAGAAGCTGGATGTTTACCTACGAAGCTGCTGTGAATTCTCTCTCCACTCTCTGTAGAGCTGGAGGTAGGTTAGAGGCTGAAGGTGGAGGATGGGTAGGAAAGGAGGGGTGAGGAGGGAGGGGGGCGCTGTCCCTCCTCTGTACGTGAGGTCTGCCTGCCCAGAAGTTACAACGGACTAGGGCAGTGAGGCTTTATGTGTACAGGGACATCAATGTTGAATGTAACTGAATTTAAATTATTCATGGGCATTAAAGTTAATGATGATAAATTGAAATGAGGTAATCAAGATTTTGAGGTTAATGTTGAGATAAGATATCTTAAATAGTATACATTGAATAAGCAAAACAGTGTCAGTTTCAGTGTAACTTTTCAGGACTATATTTATACATCCCATCTCTTAGAAATCTATGATGTAAGTAGAAACTTGGTTTAACAATGGATGTAAGAAGGTTGATGTATGGATCAGAAGCCAGTGCTTGGTTCGCACATCACCAAAGTCACCTTCTTCTTTTCTCCTGCATTGTGCACGCTCGGCCATTTTGAATTTTGGGGCCTGTTTATCAGTTGTGTGGAAAATATGATGATCCTGTCATACAAAGAGCGCGGGGAGAGATGGGGACAGATACGGCTCCTGCAGACAGGGTCTGTGGTGGTGACAGTGTAGATACGGACTGGTAGCGGAGGATCTTCTTACAGCCCCATCCATCATAGATGACAGCCGGGAACTCGGCTCAGAAACAAGAGAGCCTTACAACCTACAAAATATCATCTCCGTGCATAACCAAG
This sequence comes from Lepetodrilus elevatus, assembly GCA_034780755.1. Taxonomy (NCBI): domain Eukaryota; kingdom Metazoa; phylum Mollusca; class Gastropoda; order Lepetellida; family Lepetodrilidae; genus Lepetodrilus; species Lepetodrilus elevatus. Next base: position 11,186 of record JAVCKZ010006682.1, on the reverse strand, counting down.
TGATATCTACCTTCTCAGGTTCACTGAATTTACTGCCCCTCTTTCCCCTCCCCTTATCAGGTTTCCCCATCTGAGCCCATCAGTGTTCAGGATTATATGCTCAGTATATTGTAACATACCCCCTATCATAGACTCATACCCTAGGATTATATAGTCATATACTCAGTATATTGTAACATACCCTCTATCATGGACTCATACCATATGATTATATAGTCATATGGGGGAAAGATTAATTACATTAAAACGCCATATTCACTCACTCAGTATATTGTAACATACCCCCTATCATGGACTCATACCCTAGGATTATATAGTCATATGCTCAGTATATTGTAACATACCCCCTATCATGGACTCATACCCTAGGATTATATAGTCATATACTCAGTATATTGTAACATACCCCCTATCATGGACTCATACCATATGATTATATAGTCATATGGGGGAAAGATTCCCGCAGCGACGTTAAACTCCATATTCACTCACTCATATACTCAGTATATTGTAATATATCTTACTCATTCTGAGGCATTTATATATTCTTAATAATATTTTGTATATGTAATATACCTATTGCCATACTCCATAGAGTATATCCCCCATTCCATGTAATGCATACCGTATACTAAGTATTAAAATGTTACAAGAATGCCCTAGTCATATTCAGACCCATTTGAATCTAGGTAATTACAGATAAGTTAGTTAGTCTGACCTAGTTAGTTAGTTAGTCTGACCTAGTTAGTTAGTTAGTCTGACCTAGTTAGTCTGACCTCTGTTGGATATTGAATGGAGCATCCACACATACACACATTCCCTACACATATTTTGCTGTATACATCAGTATGTTCTCTGTCTATACCTCATTGTATCAGATCCACCGGCGGATCTAGAAATACAAGATGTAAACACTCTGCAGCTGGAACAGGCAAGACTAACATTATTGGTTCGGTCTGCTTCTGTCTGGTAATCATCTGGGAACATCTCTTCCCAAACAGTACTTCAGAATGTAATGTGAAGCATTGTAAAACCTGACAAATACAACACAGCATAGAACAGCAAGAATGAATGGAACAGCATGAATGAATGGAACAGCAAGACTGAATGGAACAGCATGATTGAATGGAATTACAGCAAGATGGAATTACAGCAAGATTGAATCGAACAGCAAGACTGAATGGAACAGCATGATTGAATGGAATTACAGTAAGACCGATTGGAACAGCAAGACCAAATGGAACAGCATGATTGAATGGAATTACAGCAAGATTGAATTCAACAGCAAGAATTAATGGAACATAACAGCAAGATTGAATGGAACAAAAAGATTGAATGGAACACTAAGATTGAATGTAAAAGATTGAATGGAACAGTAAAATGTAATGCAACAGCAAGATTGAATGGAACACCAATGAATGGAACACTAAGATTTAATGGAAGACTACAAGTCACTGATTGCTTGGTGATAGATAAGTCATGGCCACTCCAAGCAAAGTAATATATCCACACGATTAGCATGTCAATTACCAATGATTTATGGAGGGGTCTTCTACTTGAGTGGCATATCTTGAGAATCTACATGCATTTTGACCTTTAATTAGATTCAGAGATATGTGGTAATTGGATTTGAAACCACGATTGACATTGTAAAGCTCATGTCTTTACATGTTTACAATCTGGACTGTGGATAGGACCAGATAGACAATATATTGGAATCCCTGACTGTACCTGTTGCTATAAGTATATTGAAGCATAGTTTTGACCTGCAAGTTTTGTAACTACATCATGCATGTTATAATTGATTTCCAAATAATTCAGATTTACTAAATCTGAAAGAGTGAAAAGATTGATACTTTTTCATATCAACTTAAAACATTTAGAGAAAAAAATAATAGCACAACTGTAAATGTTAAGATAAAATAATGGAATAATGTAAAATTGAATTACGGTACATGTACCCGGTATATATATTTTTATATATCCTGGGCTGCCCTGGTAAAAACATATGAAAGCTGTTCCAATACCAGCGATATTATTGACATACATATATAATAATAGCAAGCTGTTTCCTATTTTTCCTGGCATCAAATCACAAAGGTCAGCTGGATCACATGACCACGCACTGAGTCTGATCGCGGCACCTCTTGAGAAAAATAGCAGGCAAATTTTTGGTTTGTTATTTGATGGTTGGTAAAGGTTAAATATGACTGGGCCACGCTGGCAGAATGGAGGGTTCCCGTTGTCTTGCTGATATAATGTTATCTCTTTTAGAGACTCTATCTTCCCATGTCAATAAAAAGCGCCGTTCTGCAGACAAGTGTTCGTTTTCCCCTACGAGAAGTCTGAAACTTACATACATCAATGTCAGGCATTATCAAGTGATTTTATTTTTATTTTCATAAACATACACATTTGTCATTTTGATAAAAAAACAAGAAAACATTTTAAATATCTACTGTAGATATAATAATGCATGACTGTGGTTCTCAAGATTTCATCTCCAGCTAGAATATGTTTTTATTTGCAAACCCATTGAAAACAGGCTGGCTTAAGTGTTCACCCTGTCTACTGCACATCACAGTCCAAATGAGCTGCTTATCACAGGCTTACTTGAAGGGCTCAAGATATCATGTCTGGCATTCTGACCTCTGACTTTTGACCTGTCATCATATCCATCTGAGGTCAAGGTTTCTGTCAAGGTCACAACGTTATTAAACATGGTTTTGTCATGACAAATTAGATGGATTGTATAGCAGCTTAATGTGCAATGGTGTTCACAACTTGTCAAGACTTGAAACAGAGTCCCAATATGAATGTCGAGAACCAGTTTCACAGAATCGTAGAAGAAATAATTCTATCTGTATTTTCTGTTTATCCATGTGGAACTCGTGTAACAAAAACATAGTAGAGTCAAAGAGATGATGGGTAAATGGTTGTCTGTGTTTGATGGTCAAATGGAGAATGCATTATGACAGAATGAGTTAGAACCTGAGCCTATACCGCAGGTAGATCTGCCTTGCTGGCAAGCCGCGAACTCCGACCTTCGCCTAACAAGGAGGCCGAGATTGTGCGGGCTTCCCAGGCCAGGTGCACGCCCAGTAGATAGACATTGATTAAATCGTTCTTCAATTAACCTCTCCTTGAAAATGTGCAGGAGCAGAGGCTAGGAGAAAGCAGGAGAGAAAATAGATCTTCCATGGAAGCGCCCCCCGAGGCTGCTATAGACCATGTTGGTGCTTGCAACAAAATAGGCTTGATCGTTCCTCGAATGTGTTTGGGAGCAAAGGGGGAAGCGAGAACAGGACCAAGTCAGCAGAAATAGGAGGAATAAAGAGAGTACGGGATGTTTGGAGTGGAAATTAATATGCTGCTTAGCCAGTTCTTATTTAACTTTCTTATTGTTGTTGATTTATCTTGTTTTTTCATTGTATCAACATTCTGTTGTTATAGGCTGTCACGGACATGAGTTAAGATGGTAAGAATTTCATATGTAAATTAAGTAAGATAATGAACTTGTGTTAAAGGCATAGTGGAAAAAGTTCTGGAAATTAAAACATACATGAAGTCCGTACTTTCCTGCCGTTTTTTTCTATTGTCTGTATAAACACCCAACTAAATTAGATGCTGTCTAAATCATGCGGTAGAGTGTGTGTGTGAGTGTAACTGCTGCACATCCTGTCAGCTTAAAATCTAGTCCCCCTTCACCCCCCTCTCCTTCGTTCCCTCCACACCCACCCACCATCCACCCTAATCTCTCCCTGCCACAGTACAATGTGGCGGTATTATTGATGGCAGCATGTTACTGGTTCATATTTTTCATTTAGTTTGATAGTTTGATAGTTAACCCTAACTATACATACCTTAGTGGGTGGTCTCTCCTTCTCTTTCCTTCGTTTCTTCAAACTTAGTACAAAGGTATACCTCCAGATTTCAAGTATTCTCCAGCTTAGAAATGATCACCTGTCTTAGTGAAAATTGTTCAGTTTGGTGAATAACTTGACGTTTCGCCCACTGGATTCATGGTGGTTTTTTGTTTAATGCCCGAACGACCAGTCTCCAAGTATTTGCTATAGATATGTTTTAAGTTATTAATGTCATGTACATTTGTTAACACATGAATTGACATTTTCTAAGATCCCAAAGGGGTAAAATATATATTTATTTCTGAGAAAACGTTATTTTGGTAGGATGGTTATGTTTTTGCCTTAATAGAATTCTGCTTTGACTTGCAGTTGTTGTTACAGCGGAGTTGCACAGGTAATTTGCAACAAATTTATCATCTCCTGACAGCTTCTGGTAACCATGGAAATGGCAGAAGTGGGCAATATGCTTTTACAATAGTGAGAATAGGTGCAATCATCGCAGGATGAAGTCATGTCACAGATTATAGTGTTACAGTTGCCAGTCTTGCCAATGTGTAGCTCTGGCAACATTTAACTCACCCTGGTAATATTTAGCTCACCCTAGTAACATTTAGCTCACCATGGTAATATTTAGCTCACCCTAGTAACATTTAGCTCACCATGGCAACATTTAGCCCTGCTAACCTATAGCTTACCCTGCTAACATGTAGCTTAATCTGACAACATTATAGACACCATTATATGTTATCAGTCACTCACTCAATCAATCAATTCAACACAGTGCTGGTACTCTTAAGTTTTCAGAAGTTCAGTGATCACTGGACTGATTTCTTTACTGTGATCTGTGACGTGTCTAGCTCTTGTAGGACCAGTTCTGTATTTTCTTTAATTAATTGTGCCCCTTACTGTATAAAAATGCACAAACATGTAGATATATATCTGCAAGCGGCCTTGTATGCTAGCTCTAATAATGGCAAAACCATCCTCTATTACACTATCTGGCATGGAAAATCATACTTTATTTCTTAAATAGATTTTCCATCTGATTGTTTGAGACGTCTCAGCTCCTGCTGGTATCTCAACATTTCTTATCGCGTGACATTGAATTTAGATTTCAATAAAAATCAAGCTAATCCAAGATTTTTACATCACTGTAGATTAAGATATGTACAACTTTTTCCCCAAATATGTTCATCAGTGTGTTTTTTCAGACAGGAAAATGACACATCCCATATTACTCATGGTAAACTAAGACCAGGCTTTTTTTACACAATGCATGTTTTTCCTATCTGCCAAACTTGCAGCCCAGGAGGAGATTTGATTAGAATGTTTATTTTCTGAGTTTAAGGAAAAACAAATATCTGGCAAGACCGCTCCAATCCAGTGTTGTAAAAATACCCTGAACAATCAACAAAATAGCTGGATTTATTTGCAAATCTGGGTTTCATTTGTCCTGAACAACGGCCTCATGTAGAGCGTATTAAAAGCATATATCTGCCATATTTGCCCATTTGATGGAGGCTTATATCAGCTGATATACAGAGAGACCGGCCCAGTGCATTAACAAGGGTGGAAACTTCCTCAGTTCTCAAATCCTGAAGTAATTTGTGCATTTTCACAGATTGACATTAATTGCAGACAAATAGTGTTGGCATTCATGTGTTGTTAATACAAATAGTGCACTCCTTTCCACTCAAAGTGAAATCTGTTTTTGTAGATGGGAACTTCTTGGTAGTGGTGTTTCTGTGCCACTCGGTGTTTGTATAGCGTTGTTCTCATACATTAAGCACATGACAAATCTCCTCCTCTTTAGTTTACCCGGATTCGGTTGTATTTGTTCCACGTGTATATATTAGGACTGTTTTTCCCCCATAACATTAACCATTCAAAAAGATTGTCCTGTGGGATTATTCAGTTATATATATGCATGAAATAGCATGGTGCCAAATTAATTGTATATCAAGCTACAAATTTGATTTCAATATAGTTATGCATTATGAATTTCTATAAGAGTATGATTTTTGTTATCTGAGCAATGTTTCTGCCATATGCTTGCATTATGAGGTATATGCCACCAGTCATGCGGTATCCACATTGGAACCAGTTGAGAGGAAAATAGCTTTGATAAAGGGTGTCATCCACAGAACTAGCAGAAGGTCATGCCGCCTCACACAGGAACACTTGGATATACCATGTATACAGTATAGTCTTCTATGTCAATCCAATACCCTGCTAAAGAAGTAGTCCACTTGTGCAAACTGTTTGGCAAGGATGTATTCATTTTGAAAGTATAGCAAGCAGACGTTTTCTAAAATTTATATAGTTTTTCAAATATTTAATAATGCAGTTGTTCAGATATGTAATATAGTTGTTCAGATGTGTGTTCATAGCTTGGAAATGGGAACGATTACCCCACGCAGCAAGCTAACAGACATTACTCTATCTAACCCTTGTGAAAGCCATCTAAAAGCAGTTGTGTGGAAAGCTGTAAGCATCTGGCTGAGACTCGCGGAGCAATACCACGGATATTAACTGATTATTTTGTAGATTTAATGATGCATACTGCGGCTTCGGCAGTAAAAGCATGTAGTGCTTTATAATGTAGTGATTACACCATGCCATAAAGTATGTCATGTGGAAGATAGTATGCTAAGAGATAGTGACACGGGTGAATGGTGTTGAATGCGAATGAAAGTAGACGAGAAAATGAGTCTCTGTCGGATACTTTCTATGTTTCATAGACGTTTCTGTCCCACGTATTATTGTGAATTCACTATTGTCGTTCGGAGTATTAATTCCTGGGAGATTAAATCTAGAAATGTCCAATGAAATTAGTTGCAAACGATTTAAACATTGTTTCCCATGGGATGCAAGTATCCTTGAAGTTGGATTTTCATTTTGTTGCGATATTGAGAAGCATTCTTTCTTTATTCTGACAGATGGAGCTCTACTCTTGTCAAATGTAATTTGAATTTAAATTAAAAAATCACACAAAGAAATTGTATAGTATGTAGAAATGATCCTTTCATTCATGTGTCAATGTAATATTGGACACGGTTTTGTGGATCAAGACGCCTTTGTTTGTTTTTGTGTGTTCGAGCAGCGAGTTTCCTGCCTCCATTGCTAGCCGAGTTTGTCTGACAGCACACGCACACAATAGTGTTGATATTGAGGTACATTGTAACACTGCAAGGATACGTCTACTGTGCCGATTGATAGAACACGATGAAATGAAACAGCGATCATACGCATAAGTTTAAAATGTAAATACAATCCCAGATTGTGCCGGTAGCTCAGGATGTTCATTCATTTTCATGAGGATTTTTACGGAATGAATACACATGACTCAGCAAGTCAGGGATTTGCAGTTCTCCACAGAATATAAGTTATTGTAGAAATGTTCTTTATGGGAGGATAACCGGCCACATATTTGTGTCGCAGTAAGACCTATAAGCCAGGGCTGGTGCAGATGAACGGAGGATGATACCTGTACTCCAGATAGGAAAACTTTGCAATGAACTTGTCGCAAATGGGTGAAAGACACCCGCAGCGACGTTAAACTCATTCACTCACTCATTGCAATGAATCTCGCTGTAAAATACGTAGTTGTTGCAGGCTCCTTTCCCACAATAATTGCCATATTTTATGAAAGACAAATGTAAAAATAATTGCCTTAATATAATCTAAATTATTCCAATTTATATCTTTTCATGGAAACATTAAATAATGATGTATATTTGTGCGATGTTGATATGATGCACTGTCTGTAAAGTAGCAATACAGTTATCATCCTAGGTTTTATCAGTAATAGTCAGTGCTCGCAGGTTTACTGCAACATTCTGCGCTACAGATGTTGCAGATTTCCCCCTGCCCTAAACTGACAAGTCGTAATATTAGTGAAATAATCTAAAAAGCGACTCTAAACCCCAATTAAATAAAATACAATAAGTAAATTTGTGCCAGTCTATCTGTTGCTTGAAATAACGGCGTGCAGACTGGTGTAACCGTAAGTCAGTCTATGGCCCAGGGAGTGTTTCCTCCGCCTGCTTGCACTGCCCGCCCCAGGCGCCACAGTCATACCGCCAGACTCAGACCCAGCCACCGCCATTGTTTCAGGGCCGAGTCTCTCGGGAACACGTGTGCAGATGTAATATTGCGAAAAATCCAGATGTGGGCATTTTTTTTATGTGTAGGGGGAAAATCCAAGGCATTGTTTGCATGAGGTTCTCTCATTTTGTCAACATCTCTGTAAATACCTGCTCTTTCCTGCACCAAAACTATTGTCGAGGTTAATGAATTCTGTTTGGCTGAAACACCACGACAATGTATGCATGACTTTACTGATATAAATCTTTGAATTCCATTGAAACCGTTTGAATACTTAACATTTCAAATATATATAATAATTGCACTGGAGATGTTAGATTTGAAAATATAATGCTAAAATGTTTGTCTCATCTTCATCAATACTAATGTTGCAAAATGATTATTTGTCAAACAATGAAATAATTAACACATATTGAATTATTGAAAAATACTGTTACTTTATGAAAGTGAGTATTTATTGAAAATCTTTATAATGCTAGGTCAGCTTCTCAGTAAAACGTGTAACACTTGTTAGACTTTAGCTCTGGAGAACTGTGATGTTCCGAACATGGATGTGGTCATTGTGACAACCTTTCAGGATTGATTCAAACTATGACATGGTTGTCTGTCTAGCCGCCATTGTGAGGGTGTGAATCCCAGATAAATGCAGAAATCTCTGATATTTGCATTGTACCCTGAATGTAGATACTCTGGCCTCCCGTCTATTTGCTGTTCGTATTGACATTGACTGGCATCAGATGTCGGGAGTATGTCTTCCCTTCTGCTACCCCGGTGAGAGATCTGCCCAATACGCAGTGAAACTGTCCTCCGAGCTGGAGATGACAAGACACTACAGGACATGACAGGACTGGACACTACAGGAAGTGATAAGACTGGACATTAATGGACATGACAGGACACTACAGGACATGACAGGACTCGACACTACAGGAAGTGATAAGACTGGACATTAACGGACATGACAGGACCCTACAGAACAAAACAACATTGTTTCTCTGATTACAATTACAAATTGTAAATAATTCCTTACAATTTCCCATTAAATATTTCAACATTAAATAGATCTTGCATGATGATTATATTATTAGTAAGGGAAAAATCAAGGTAGAAAATGCCAGTACGTAATTCTGATACCTGGCTGAAAATCATTTGGCAGGAATTTATGGACACAATGACAGTATTCAATGGAAGATGACAATATTTTGGGAAAATAATTCCATGTGGTGATTTTTAGATGAACTGCAACATTTGCTAAACATTTTGCTTATTCTGATTTTTTTTTTAAAGAACCCCCCCTGTTCCTGTTCTTTTCTTGACATTATAACCAGGTTCTTGAATTATTAAGCCGTTGTTGCATCATGCCCACTTTCCATCCTAACATTGGATTTTGCCACGTGTGAAAACATTTCCAATATTGACTTAATAAAATCTTGGGAGTTCGTGCCATTTATTCCAACAAATGAGAGGATTTTCTGGTTTAAGTAATCACTCGTGAATCAGTCTAATTAGCCCTCACTTTGAATGTCCACCCAGTTTACGCTGATGTGAAATCTAAGTGAAATGTTTAATGTTAGCATGTTACTGTCAACCTTTGCCGAGGAGAAGCAAACACTCGTACACCGCTGGATGATTGCATGTGTTTGTTTCCAACATTTGCTAACTTTTTTGAACGGACATGCAAAAAGGTTCGTTAAAATTCCTTCATTGGATCTAACACAACAAGTCCTGCAAAGCAACAGTGCAGAGATTGTCATGTGACACGAGTCTGCCATGTGACACAGGAGAGCCGTGTTTGTCTTGGGGTGTCAGAACTGTGGCGGTCACAATCCGAGGGTGGAGTCGCGGGCTGGAACACTGACCCCTGCCCCCTGCCCCGCTGGCTGTGTATACTTACCCACCTCCGTTCACGCAACAAATCTACCAACACCGCATCACACACCGATCTATTTGCTCACGATCGCGGTGATGTTAAGCGTGGTAGCAAATGCTGCATAGTGTTTCAAACATACGTATTCAATTTGACATTTGTCAACATTTGATTTTCATGTCCGAATCAATTTCAGAATTAGTTATTTTTTTAAAAGCACTTTTTTTGTGTGTGACGGTCTTTCTATAGATAATGCATGGTGGCGAGTTGGACTGTTAAGTATAACGGCATAGAGGATATTACTGGCTAGCGTTGGAGTCCTGGGGTCTCGTTCATTCAAGCCTTTAGTGCAGATAATCACAAGGCTTTTAGTCCGGAGTAATGTCAGGGATTTTGTCACTTGAAAACACAGACAGTTTGCCTGTGATCAGTGGAAGTCTAGAGATGTGTGTGGGTTTGCAGCACTAATTGACAATGATTTCTCCCACGGCCTGTAATTTACACGCGGGTTTAAGAGCTCGGAACCAACACTGCCTGAAACTAGGAACTGGTGGGCTCGGAAGTTGTGAAATATCATTGTCTTAATTTAAAAAACTAAAATGGGACATCTAAAAGGGAGTTGGATTGATGTAGGATCTAATGCCAGCGGTACCTGTCCATTGTTCATCTCGGATTTCATCCAATCAGATCACTACTGAGACAGGAAGTGGATTTGTCTTCTGATTAAATGTATATCATACCGGTGGAATGTACTCTAAATACACATGAATTTCAATGATATTTGTTGAACTTGTTAAATTCTACAAATTAAAATACTGGTATAAACATAAAGTAAATACATTTTAACATTATCTCAATACATTTATATTCAAATTTGTTTCTTCTATTTCTACCTTTAGACTTTTGGTCAAAATAATAATATGTACCTAAAACAAATACTTAAACTGGTCAGGCCATATTGTGATGAGCTTGTGTGTATATACTGGACTGTCAGTAATATTTCTGTGTCAGTATACACAGTGTATACATATATTTATCACATAACATAGGTGTTATTTACCCATGCAATAAATATAAAGTTATTGCACTAGTGCAATAACTTTTAGGTTCCTTATTTATGTTGCGTTAACGCGCGCTTGCTGCTTCACAGGCATGTGACGGGTACCAGTCTATATGAGCGTGCCTATGCACGGACTGCACGGACTTTCGTTCAACCAACTCGTTTAATAAATTCAGTATTAAATGACCACTCATGTTAGATCCTCTATTTATGAGATAAGGTTATTATACTCTGCAAGTACTTGCAGCCTAATGTAGTTGAGTTATGCAAATTCCTCAAAACTGTT
>JAVCKZ010006681.1:0-36551 GCA_034780755.1 Lepetodrilus elevatus | reverse complement strand
CTGACAAATGGGTTTCTGACAAATGGGGGTCTGGTGGGTGTCTGACAAATGGGTTTCTGACTAATGGGGGGACACCCCACCACTATACCATCAGATGAGGAGCAACTTGTGCCATGCCACAGACCCTATGCACCACCTGCTTATCAAAACACTGCTGTTTTACTTCCAATAACAATATCTGTATACTAGACGGAGCAGAACACCTAGCAGACACCGGCGCCAGTCTAGTAGGCCGACATATACTTCCTGATATATTATACTACAAACATGCATATTCTTCACATCATGAAGCCAATGGGGGGTCGATAGACATTTACAAGGATTTGGAATAATATGGTAACAGTATTGAAAACTGAACCCTGTAACTGAACCCTGCAAATATAAAACTGATAATTTAAATGCAATTTTATTGACAAAGGATGACGGAAAATAAAGAATGAAGTTGGATTTTACATTATGTTGATCACTGCTGTCATGATTGAATCTCATGCCCAGAGATTAGGAAACATTTTGACTACGATGTCATGCTCATGTTATGCGAGGATTCATGAATAAAACCTTGAACTGAACATGAAATTGTACTTAAAACCATTTTGTAATCTCAGGGTCAGTTCCTGTTTCTGCTAGCCTCAGGTATTGTTTTCATGGTACTCCGTCAGTTACAAGTTCAACTGAAATGTCCATACCACTGGATAACAATGAGTAATACATACACAAAATACAGCTTGTCAGACAAAGAAAGAATAATCATTATTCAATGTATAATATTCATAAAGCCAGGAACTTTTGACACAGCCAAGAAGCAGATATATTCCCAATTCAAAAGCCAGCCGTTCAGTCTCAGTAATGATCCGAGCTAAGCGATCTGAACCCAGGCCACCATTATCCTGAGAATTTACAGACCAGTCCAGACAAAAAGCCGGAAGCCAAAACAAGCCTGCAGGTCTGACCTTTACCCTCTTTGGCAGCCAGCCATGTCAATTCCTTGTCCATCACTCAACCAAAATACCACAATTAATGCAGTTTAGCTCCAGAATGGGGGCTGCACCCAATGGTCGGGGATCCTAATGATAGATCTGCACTCTCCACTTCCTGTACTCCCCCCTCACGACTGTCCTCAGATCTCCTAGCATTGGGTCCGTAGGTCTCCATGCATTGGGTCCGGCAGTCAGTTAGATTAATGTCCAGGAAATACACCTTCAGTCAGATGTACCAGTCACATACACAACATTCATGCAACACCTCTTAACCCTCTTCCTGCTGGATTATGCAGTCACTGCTGTTTAGGGTATCTCTAGTTGCCATCAGAATGGCGAGGGTTAAATAAATGTCATCTAAATAGTAGTAAATACTCCATACTAGATTCAAGTCTCGGAAGGTGACCAAAAAAAAAGAGTTTGAATGCAGCTTTACTTTCTGATATATATATTATTTTGTGCGATTTGAGCATGCATTATGCATTACACATTGATTTATATACCGTATATAAGCAGGTATCTAAATTAACACCATCCGCTAACCCAGGCCATTTCTCCCAATGCAAAAGGTATCCTAAGGACTAGTAGAACATTTGTTATTTATATCACTATTCGGGCTAGTAACTTATAAAGTTAGTTTCTATCGCTGTATTAAATAATATGTGTCCTATTATTATTATTATTATTATTATTATTATCAACTAGATTTGCAAAAATACTGTTCATAGTGGCTACTTTGAATAGGACTGTCAGTAAGAACAAAGTCTGGGACAAAAGAAAGTTTCAAACCACCACAGATCTACGGTAGTTAACTGCAGTTAATACAGAAACATGAACCGTATGTCAATCCCCCTGTCATGGATATTGCCAAGTCACGAGTTACCGTGGACGATATCTAGTTTCAATCTTTCATTTAATATCTTGGAGATGAGTCAACAAAATTCATATAGCCCAAGCATCAGCCCATATCAATGGGTGAAAATTATACAATTAATATCATGTGATGCTTCATAGACCATGCCCTCCAGTAGCAGGTGTGTAGTGTGTTTAAACTTTGAGACAACTTATTAATAAATATTCTTGTTACACTTCCTTCTGGTTTTAAATATTAATGATATTTGAGTTTAAAGACAAATAGTGAGTGACTTGCAATATATCATATGTCTCTGTGAAAATCTTTCACCTTTAATAACACTCGCCCTGTTGGAGTAGTCAAAGGCATGGCTCTTTGGGGCATCGCCAGTTGCCATCAACATTGACAGAGTTAACGATTAATAAAATTAAAATGTTGATAGAAATTTAACCACAGATAGAGGGTTAAAACTGACTTTGCATTTCAATCCGACTGAATTGAAGAAGAAAATATCAATAATTTATTACCCCAAATACTGCCAATGTTTACTATCGCAATGTAAATTTGTTTAAATCTTCTTGGCGATAACTATGTATAGAAATAATTTGTTGGAGAATAATTTATGTGACACAGACTATCTTGGTACCAAAATAGCAAGCGAACTTCAGATAAATGGTGAAGAATTTAAGATAACAGACCGAGTGGCTACGATATTAAAGATAGTTATTGTCAAAGGTGTACTAAACACATCCTAAGGAGATGTCGGCTACTATCAATAGCAGCTCTTGTCAGTGGTCACAGAAGACATCTGCACAAGCAATCACATCCCGTACAAAAACAAACTTCCATTTTTTTAATATAACCATAGTAACTTTAGATTCCTGGCAGAAAAATCAGATTGTTGATGGTTTCTATGTAGTGCTGGTATCTCAAATCTACAAAACATAGCAGTATGTTTTCAATTCCTCACCACCTGAACAAAACCCCGAACCTACGGTGATTTAGTGAAAGTGGTCCTAGCAATGTGTTGTGGGTGTGGAATTCCAGGGCACTCCCGGTAACTCTATTGTAACTTTAACTACATAGCCATAGAGTGCACCCTTGTTATGGTTGGAGTTGCAGTACCTCTATGTACCACTGTGTAACATTGTACCTATACATACGGCCGTGTAACATTGTACCTATACATACCACTGTGTAACATTGTACCTCTACATACCGCTGTGTAACATTGTACCTATACATACCGCTGTGTAACATTGTACAGTGTTACCAGACTGAGACACAACACAAAGGTTGATTGTCGCATGACGCGAGTCATCAAACGGCTTTGGTTTTCGTCTTGCGTTGACCCACATTCATTCTTCATCGAAACATACCAATTTTAAGTTGCTCTGTTGATTTGAGTAATCCTTTCACGAGTTGATCATGCAATGTCCCTAGACTTGCTGGACTTACATGCACGAAGTTACTACGCTGTACATGCGAGTCGTGCGGACAAAGTTTGATGTATACCTATGAAGCTACCTTTCTTGACCTTCTTCTGGAGCCGCACCGTGTCCGACGCCGCCTTCTTTATCTCCTGTCTGGCTCGCTTGTACTCTGAAACACGACCACCATGACCATGTAGAACGCACAACACTTCTTTAACTCTCTCCCTGCTGAAGGCAAACCGACTACTGATAAAACCATTTTCAAGAAACGTATGGTTAAAATAAACAAGTGTAGAAAATAGCAAGATTTTATCGATTGAATTAGTGACCTATGTTGCAGTGGGAATATTACATCCATACACAACGAAAGAATGTAGCAGGAAGATCACTACATCATTGAAGATGTGCAATATTCCTCGTATAATACTCACCTTTAGCGTGGTCCTTGTCGAGCTGTGCGACCACCTTCTTCCATTCCTCCAACTTTTCCTGTATAGGCGACACCAGCGTGTCCAGGATACATCTGAAACAAGATGGCCGACATGTAAATCGTAACAACGCTGTAGAGAAATGCGGATCGTAACTATGGATCTATTTAAGTTTTTCCAATGACTAGGAAATTATTCTTCAATATGAATAATGATTACTAATAATGTAAGCCGTGATAGGACAGGCATTGGACTGTGCTAAATACATTTTACGTATATCTCTAAGTTAGGTCTTGTACATTCCTGAATATTGGCTTCAACATGCAAGTGAGATTTGAAACAATCATGAAATGAAACATGTCTGTGTGCTGTATAAAATTGTCTTCACTGTAATTATAATTTAAAAAGTCAGCAAATATTGCCATCATTTCCATTCAATATGCGTGGAGCTACCTTGTTAACCTCTATTTGCATGTTGTCCTGTACATGTTAAGTTAACCCTATCCATACTGGAGGCAATCAAAGATGCCATAAAGAGCAGTGCTTAATGCAGCACATAGAGGGTTAATACTGTTCAGCAAGTGTTTCAAATACTTCCAATCACGTCTTCCATTGAGAACAGAGAGCTGATCAGCCAGGTATGTATTTATGTCTCTAGTTATTTATTCATCGCTACTGACCAACGCTTACCCTGTGAATGATTTCAGCTTGCTTTCGATGGTGCGATGTCGCATGCAGAGTCGTGTCAGTGCCGACCCGATCTCCTTGGTAGCTCCTGAAGACCAGACAAACAAATACAACATTAATAACACTCCAGGATGCCATTAAGCACTCACATAATAAAATACAACCTTTAATATCGTGGAGGGAAAAAAAAGTAATAAAAATGAAACCACAATCAGTAATGCTAAAGATAGTTTCTTTGTCAATATCTGTTGTAAATCATATCATAAATATGCAGTAATTTTTGTTAATAAAAGACATGATAAATTGGCAAACTAAAATTATTGTGTTAATAATCAGTGAAGAGTTGGTTTGCTATCAGTTTGCTTAATTTCCTGTGCTAGTGACTTAATCATAACCAACATGACGATGGTTGGCCATAACCACATCCATGCTGAAGGCAACCGGAGATGCCCGATAGAACGATGCATGTGACTACTCCAGCCAGAATAGGGTCAATGTGTACACAACTGATCGACTAACTGTCTACCGATATTTATCAGCATACATACACAGAGATCGTGAACACAAAACCACTACAAGGCCGTATCAAAGACGACTCGCACGCGATCAATATAGAACGTTCTGCAAGCATTATGCAACTAGTGCATGTCCATGCATGAATTACTCTGACATGGGAGGTGCCATAATTATATGCATGATGACCCCTAGGTCAACTCTTTCCTAGTTGCAATGCAGAAATCAGTCACGCAATATTCAATTTCCAACACTCAGATTGTATCGATGCCCAAAACAAATTGTAATCACTATGAAGGCAAATAGGTTAGTCTATGAGATTGGCATGTTTTTTATTTGAAATTAATGGCAAATTTCTGTAAGAGGACGATGCATGTTTCTCGTGGGATTCGAACCAGCCTGGATAGCGAGTCCAACACTACCTACTCAGTAAAAAGGAAAAACTCCCTCCGGTGAGACCAACAAGAGCATCTAATACCTCACACGGCTACATACTGTCACCTGGCTCCTAACAGGAGCATCTAATACCTCACACGGCTACATACTGTCACCTGGCTCCTAACAGGAGCATCTTACACCTCATGCGGCTACATACTGTCACCTGGCTCCTAACAGGAGCATCTAATACCTCACACAGCTACATACTGTCACCTGGCTCCTAACACCTTGCACTTACAACATTACCAACATCCAGATGTAACCCTACCGATGGAGCCATGTGTCCAATGCCAAATAAACATTTCCTGTGAAACTCTATTAAGTGTTAAACAGTCCTTCAGCGAGTACACTGATTGTACAGACACACCAATTACCCCCAAACCTGTTTTAATGTGAAGTTTGAAATGTAACGATGGCAGCGGCACCATATGGCCGGTACTGAACACGAGCTTCTTGTTCCTCTCATACCACGGTTAAGAGCATTACTGCATGTATTGAAAGAAGACACATGCTTTACTGTTGGTGTTGAGATGTAATGATAGCGCCATGTTGTATGTACTTTGAATGTATGCAACCTTCCACGATGTTGAAATAACAATGATGTCCATAAATATCCATGTCATTCTTGTTTATGCTTGTCGATGAGCCATGCTTCCTGTCTAAAACATATTTTCAAAACATACGTCTATTTCTGACATACTTTTAATGATAATTACACAAGCACTGCTAGAAACCGTCAAAGTTATATTTCAAAAGGAGCAATCCCAAAATAGATGATAGTTATATGTATAAACATTGCTTGTGTCAAAGTGACATACCAAACTAAACTGAAATAGGATGATACAACTTCCAGTTTACAGATTACTCCAATCATGAACGTCATCAGAGATTGGTTAGTAAATCCTAAATAAATGCACTTAGTAAAATTACAGTATACTAATTGCATAATGCCTTGATATATAATCTATGTATTAAATCCAGTTGCATCTTATCCACAAACAAATACAAATAGAAATTCAAATAATATTTATTTTACAGACCTCTACCGGTAATTCATAAGCACAAAGGTATTTCAAAATGCTGTCAGAAATATGTTAAGACTTTAGCTAAGGCTGGAGATCCTTTGTTTTCATATTCCATAAAGATAATCTGAAATATGATTTGCCAACAACTTAGTACATCGATTCATAACACCTTGTTAAATATCACAACATGATAAACCTGTTTGTTCAACACCAGATATAAAAATCCACAACTCGTGTATAATACCAACATCAAATAGTAAAGAGTGATACAAAACTATGTCAACATTCACTGCTCTATGAATAAGAGCATGCCTGACCCTTGACCTCTCCGTGACCAATATCAAACATGGCAGACAATAGAAACGTGCCCATCTGCTTGCCAACAAAAACCTAGGAAAGAGGTCGCGCATCCTCTACCTGAATGTGTCGCACACCCGGGCCGGCGTATTTATCAGCTGACTTACGCCACGCCACAGGTGATCAAGCACACCTGGACAGAGCAAACACAGGTAAACACAGGTAAATACAGGTAAACACAGGTAAATACAGGTAACTTGTCCCCGGTTAGCAGGACAGTGCGAGGCAGCAGGAGCTAGATCCCGGCCTTACTCCGCAAGGACAGACTCGGATCCTGCACAGAATAATGACCAAGAGGCAAACCCTGCCGTGGGATTCCCACTAATTTGTCATCAAAAGAAGCATCGGAAGGGGATCAAGAGGAGATTCACGACTGCTTGAAAATCATCCTTTTTGTTGGGTGTGGAGCTAAGTGCTTTAAATTTAGCGACATAATAATCAATTGCCAAACTAAAAATCAGGCAGGTTTTTGGTGGCATGGAAAACACTGTTCTTCAGGACACTGATATTTAGAATTTAACCTTTTCTCTGCCGAGTAGTGGACTAATTATAGTCATTGATCAATATGGTTTCTCACCAGTGAAAGGGTTAAGACAGCCTATTAGATAGAATACTTTGGAAGAGATTATGCTGGAATGACATTTTTCAGACGAAATCTGTCACCATGTAATCACAAAGGTCGGGAACAGTCTTGTTTGCAGGCAAATTGGACAGGCAACATGATTTTCATATTAATACCAAAGACCATCACAGCTACAATTTCAATCAATAATCCAACATCAGTTTAGTCATTTACTTAAATATTTGTCAGGATTAGGTTTGAAAACAGTATGGAACTGGAGTAGGAGTTAAGTTGTGGAAACTCAATGGTGACAAAATAATGGTGACAGTTCAATGGTGACAGTTCAATGACAGTTCAATGGTGAAATAGTTTAATGATGACCGTTCAGTGGAATACTGTACACATGTCAGCTTTGATGACGAGATTATTGAATATGGATGAAAGATAAATTAATACATCAATAAATCAGTCAGTTGATGACTGGTGACATCTACATGGATGACAGTGGCACCTCCGTGATGACCTCAATCACAGTATATCTACAACAGAACACTCTCAACTACAACAGAACACACTCAACTAGCAGCACTTCAGCAGTAATCTACAGGGCAGGATATTTTCTTTGACGCAGGTCATTTTGAGTGACATTCATTACCGATTCAGAACACAGTCTTAATGCCACTTGTACTGGATCGTGTATCAACTTCTTGATCTTCAAATAGAAACGTGCAGAGCACTCGACATCCAAGTCCGACTCTCTATCTAATTAAAAGAGGCCTTTTGAATTTCAGGAATAACTCGAGGGTTTCCAATAACGGACTGCACTAGGATTAGGTTGACATACATTTGAAAGGGCACAATGGTTAGATACATTATTTGGATCAATATTTAAAGAATACACACACTATAAATTGTGAGGCTGGATTCTGATACATTTTTCGTGATATCAGCCAGGCACAATAAAAGTACAATAAAAGTACAACTGTTAAAACGAAACCATCCACTTCACTTATATATATATATAATTTTTTTTAAATTTGGGTTTAGAGCCACTTTCAAGATTCTTTCACTTATATCACCGCTGGTCAGTGTAGGGCAGGAGAAAACCTGCAGCATCCATAGCCCTGAATGTTGCAGTAAACCTGCGAGCACTGGCTGGTACTGTCAGACCACGGAGGATAACCACAGTACGCATAACCACAGTCTAGAACACAAAGTTGTCTGTGGAGGTTTCAGGATGTGTGATTAACCTTGGATTGGACCACGTGCCCTATATAGCCCTATATATAGGAGCGATTCTGATCAATTTAGTACGAATGTGGTTTACAATCTTCCTTGACCTTTTCAAGATGAAGCCAACTACGATGTGTGTAAACATACATGTCAATCACTGAAGTATAGGGTTCTCAGGCATTGATCAGGAGCTCGTGATTGGAGCACGTCAAATATCCAATCTATACTCCTACCTCATTACTCTGGCCACATACCAGATCCAATGTATACTGAAGTGTAGATATAAACACAGAACGTGGGCATGAATAATAATTATATAAATGTTATAGAACCAGAATTAGAGAATTTATGTTAAATAATTCCGAGCACATCTGTCGATATTAATAGCAGCCTGATTGCATTGGTTACGCACTACGTTGCATAAGTATCTAAAGCTGTTGTCAATTACGACATCAAACAATATAATAAATTAATTATTAGAATCAACTGAACATTGAATGATTATGTTTGTTCCCTCTCATTTCTTTCGTATTTCTTTTTATTCAAAGAGCTACAATTTCTTGAGTTTATATGAACTAGTGCATATATTTCTACTAAAGCAACAGCTAATGTCGAGACAGCATTGTTAACATCGTCAGGTCTTTACAAAATTCCGAACATTTCCATAATTCAATACATTTTGCAAGCTAACCCAGTCATCGTAAATGAAGTGTGCAATAAATGGATGATCCAAAATATGCAATTAGTGGCGGTGCTGTGACATGCCGAGGTTCAACAATTAGCGGCATAAACACATGTCCGTGCGTCCCAGTCCATCGATCAACCGGCCTTCTTTTAATACAGTTCCATTACATGCGCTGGTCAAAAGTTCATCACACTAATTTCCTCTCTCACTCGTACACTTTTCTTTCTCTCTGTAAGCCTCCCTCCCTGTCTCTCCCTCCCTCTTTTCCCCTGACCCCTCCAAGACTCGGACCCAATACCAGGGTGAGTCTCAGTGGAAGGTGGACAGCCGAAACAGTTCCGATTGAATCAATGGATTTATCGTCCAAAATGGATTATTATTTTATGAACGCTCAATGGTGCTTTTAGTTCTGAATATGAATGGTACGATGATCAATAGTAAGGGGCTACAATAGTAAGGAAACTCGGTGCCATTCAGGCCGAAATAACGACGTTAGTTCCAGCTCTCTGAACACGGCGAAATCTCAGGGTAGCGTACTCTCAACGTGTACAGTGTATGCACACACCAACAATAAGCTATTGTACTTATAATAAACCGATTATGAATATACATATATTTACGTTCACTACATGGAAAACAGGCTAAATCATGTTAACAGGTTAAGTAAACCAAGAAAAATGGAAAATCAAACGTAAGCTGTTGGCACTGAGCACCTCCAAAGCCACAGACATAACACAATGTCTGCATGATCGGCCATTATTGTCTGGAGTGCAGGGTACTTTGTGTCCAGGTTTAACCCTATTCCAGAGATCAGTGATTGCGACTAATCTATCAGTGGTAGGGGTTAATCATGCATCATAATAGCATATAAGTATTTAGATGCATATTTCAGATTACAAAACATAATCCTTTGTATCTCAATAAATAGTGTATCACCATTATTGGGATTTGTAAAGTACTTGTTTCAATCCAGATGGTATAGATAATAATGATTAATTAAGTTTGCACGATTACTGATAATTTTGCAAGTTTTAATGTTATACTTTATGTTGCTGCTGGGTATATTTCACCCAAGTAATCACACCTGATAAATTAGGCACGAGCAAGCATTGTTTTCAAAAGTAATATTATCACTAATTAATACTGTCAACATATTCATACTGTCAAAACAGGTAAAAGATGGTGACGGGTTTGGTCTGTGAGATGCGAGTGTGTGTCAGTGGGGGTATGGGTGGGGGTTAGTAATGGGAAGATAGTGAATGTCTAACAGGCCCGGGGGTGTACGTACAACCTCATCCAGCTTCAATCAGACAACCACCAGCTCCCTGGCACCAAGGCCGAAATACCAGGCAGTCTCGGCTAACCAGATTCATTTGCGGATTTAGCATTATGATTCATAGCCGGCAAATCCATCCCGGAGCCAAATTACCACGGTGAACCCAGAAGTAATGATCACCATGGCAACCTATCTTGACCACACCCCGCGGCAAAGATTACATTGCGTTTCTCACTTTCTAATTAGTACTGGCAATAATTGCGGAATAACTCCCTCCTTGGCTCCACTGCATAGTACTGCAATTAGCGGGCGATAACCGTACACTGGTGGTATTCATAGGGATCAAAGTGGGTGCAATTTGGTTCCGACGCCCCACTCATTCCTCTAGTCAATAGTGTGAAGTCTGGCCTAGATCAGACCATCCGGAACACAAATACTGACTGTGTATGCAGATGAAATACTTAAATGAAAGCCTGTACAAACAGATATTGAAAGAAACATGTATTTCATGTCAGAAATAAGCCGTGTTTTCTGAAAACATGCCAAGATCAATTCATCAGAGTGTGTGTCAGATCCAGTTAGAGCATGGCTGGTGCTGGGAGCCATGGTACACGTTGCAGCTAGGTTACAGGTTATCGTGTTGGAATTATGTATGCCTGCATAAAACCCCACATTGAGCAGGATCTCTCTTAGTCCCGTGGCTGTCTGTGTTACACAGACTACACACATCCAGAATCCTTATCAGTAAATAGCGGGTAAATTAGGCAGCACCGAGCTATACAACCAAGGAAGGATGAGGAAGATGCGGAGGAGATAGATGTATAAGCTCCTGGAGCTGGAACTGATGGTATGATTCATGTGTCATGGATGTGACAGAGAGATAGGTCTAGGAACTACGTAATGTAGTTGTGCCTTGGAGGTTCAGAATCAATAACGTTCCATGAGCCATAATGTTTGAATCAAGCACAAGGACAGTGGTCATCAGAAGAGTTAGAGATCCTCATCAATATTTATGGACATCTTGAATAAACATTCCATTTGCTACTTCTTGCCCATGATTTTGCAGTACATTTATTTTAAGTTGAAGAAAAACAAACATTCACTGCATACTTCTTGCCAGTGGTTATAGAACAGATATCTGAAGTCAAGTACTTAAAAAAAATAAACATTAACTGCAGATACTTCTTGCCAGCGGTTACCCAACAGATATCTTACGTCAAGTACTTAAAAAATAAACATGGCAACCCCTGATATGGAAGATGGAAGTAATAACCGTTACCACGCAGCGTATCAACACAGATACAAGTGTGCAATAACAGTATTTATTCACCTGTAAACAATTTTGTACATCAATCATGTATGTAAGGTACGAGGTACCGGTGTATTTCACTCCTACGTGATTGGCTCACTGGAAACCTTCCAGAGTTTTAACATTTTATCTGCCAGAACATAAACATTGAGTATAAATACCACATGTGCTCAGACAGTGTTATACCACTGG
Source organism: Lepetodrilus elevatus (assembly GCA_034780755.1). Classification (NCBI taxonomy): domain Eukaryota; kingdom Metazoa; phylum Mollusca; class Gastropoda; order Lepetellida; family Lepetodrilidae; genus Lepetodrilus; species Lepetodrilus elevatus. The sequence continues at coordinate 24,583 of JAVCKZ010006681.1, read as the reverse complement.
GTGTATAACGTAATATATTCCCTTCTGAATGGGAGACAAAGAGAAGCATTATTGTTGCTGTTATCTTCAAGCTGCATGTATCGCCCACTCGAGGGTCGGCCATGTTACCAGACGAAATTACACCGCTGCATCTTCAGGAAACTAGACCTCTCCAACAAACCGCGCTTTCATTACAATCACAGCCACAACTCTGCTGTGTCGCTGAGCGTGAAATCCGCAGTTTTACTAAACTTGATTCAACTTTCACTTGCAGTCAATATCCTCTCCAGCGATGGAGTCAATCATTTCTCAAGCTGCGTGCGCTTAGATTGCACGCATACGAACACGATACATGCGCTTAGGTTGCACGCATACGAACACGATACAATTTCTGAAAGTTTCTTGCTCTTGAACTTTACATTGTATTCATTGCCAGTGATCGCAGGTTCTGGCTGGAGTGGCCGTGTACACGATAAACAATTACCCGTGTGCAGCCATTGCCGGGTAGTGCTGCCCAAATGTCAGCCATCACCGCGACTACATTACACAGTGATTCATTCCTAATTCTGAAGACATCCACCGCCTGCCGAAGCCAATACAAATGTCAGAGTCTCACTTCTTTCAAACACGACACAATGATCATGCAATCACTTTATGTAATCAAGATTGGTGAATACACATGCACATATATCAGGCCAGATTCAATGGTAATACCAGATTCAGTAGCTAACCCTAATACAGGCTGTTCAATGGAAACTTTCAAATGAGATATCTAAATTTAGCACAGGCAAATTCAATTGAAATATACAAGGTTAGCATAGGACTATCCAATTGAAATAGTTAACCCATAACAGTCGTCCACTGAAAATACCAACTGTCATAACACATGTCATAACACAAGCACCTTATTTAAATATTTAATCCTACTACTGAGCAAATAAAATGAAAATTAAATGCTATACTCTCATTCAATGTGATATGGCCATAATTTAACAAAACATGTACCAATTGAACAATAACAATGTATTATTAATTAATTTCAATTTTGTTGGAATGCTCGTTTATCATGAACAATAGACTTCTAATGAAAGCCACCTTCAGACTGCATATATATATATTAGTTGTGAATCAAAGTTAATTATTGTAGCATGCCTCCCTTCAGCGAGTGGCTCAGAGCGTACAGTGGTTCAGAGTGTACAGTGGTTCAAACTGTTCCCCTGGCTGGCTGACCAGGAGGATCTAGTGCATGTGTGTTTTATCATCCTGGACAAATTGCCGTCTTGATACCATCACGATACCATCAGAGGCCCAGGGCACTGTCGGTGAGACGGCCTGGACTGACCGTCCAAGCATATCAACAATATTCACCTCCCAGACAATATACTGACAGGTTCATAACCCCCAGAAACATCAGCAGGGCTAGACACGGGGAATATGATTCCTGACGCGAGAATCGTTAGCCAGTTGGCAGCACTCCCAAGATGGCCGCTTGTCATTTTTCATGTTGCATGACTACCCATATCAGAGGACGTGGATTTGCCGGATCTGCTGGATCCCGGAAAATGCTAAACTCCCTAGGTAATACCCCAGCGACACTTGAGGAAAAGGGGGCATCAGCTATTCATAAAGAGCTCTTAACCCTCTCCCTGCTGGATCAGGCACAGACATTGTTCTTTAGGGAATTTCCAGTTGCCTTTAGCATGGAGAGGGTTAAACAAATAATTACAAAAGGAGGACGGGATGCCATGCTGGTCTCAATAACAGTTGTAAGTTGGCGAGGCTCAGTATGGTTGGGTACCTGCTGATCACAGCCAGATAGTCATGCTTCTGGAACCTATGGGGTTGTCAGTGTTGGTAATCTAGAGGCGCATGCATATCTTGCTAAGAATAGATGTGCATTCTCCAATTTAACGTTGGTCACAGACTGGCTGTACTTCCTACAGAGACTGTGACCATATTGCAGTGTGCCCAATGCAGACAGAAGACTGTACCCCCTGCATACAGACTGTACCTACTGCAGACAGAGACTGTACCTACTGCAGACAGTAGACTGTTATAACACTGCAGAGAGCAGACCAATGTTATGCACTGGAGACAAACTGCATTATTCCACTGGCGATATCCAATTAGTTTGATGACAAAGAAACCACGCCCAATAACATCACAAACAAAACGACACCATGCAAGATTCACATTCAGAATGGCTAACAGCACAGACCAACACGTAGTGGTTAATTAGCCTTGGATTCCCAGAGATCAATAATGAACATGTTCAAAGGAGGTTGCAATGACATTAATGACATAGCTACTTTCCCACGGATCGAATGTGAACTTGGCATAACTATCTCCTAAATAGGAATGGATTTGATTTCAGAGCAACAAGATTTATTGCTGGTTGCTAGCTACATTGCATGACTTCACTAGCTAGTCAAACTTGATCATGTTTAGACTGGTTATTCACCATCTCAAAGAAAAAATCTAAATATTTATAAAGCAGTTCTGGGAATCACTTAAAGGTAGTTAACCCTCTTTCTTCTGTCATCATCAGTACCTACATCCACAGGCAGGGGTTGTGACAGGGTTGTCAGTTTGCAGATTTCAGTTATTATGAAAGTTATGGTATTTTCAATGCCTATCTCAACATCTGGCCACAGTGCAGTCCCGTAGGCGGGGAATGCCCTCTTCTCTGCCACACCTATACAGCACACACACCAGCTCCACATCACAGCCAGGGTCATTAACCTGGATCCAGTAGCAGATTTGACCAGTGGCCAGTTACAGATTAAACACCAACCGGACCCACATTTCCGATTCCACGGAGTCGGGACGGAATACCTTCCAGACGCCGTGGCCAGCTGGTGTTGATGCTAGGTGTTTTCTAATGCAGCCATCACTGCCCTAGTTTAACCCTGTGGTGTTGATGCAGGTTGAGGTGGTTTCACTGAAGAATGCAGCCAGGATTGATGAGCAGGGCAACTGTCAGGTGTCCCAGGGATACGCCGACTTGGGGGTGGAGGTGGGGGTGGGGTTAAGATGGGGGTGGAGGTGGGAGTAAGGAGAAGGGGAACAGAGGTAATGCATCTGAGAACAAGGAAACGTGAAACCCATGAAATATGGGAATAGATACAAGAAGACATTGTTCTAGGGTTACTTGTAGGAGAGATAAGACGCCGAGGATGTGGACTCCAGTGGACTCCTAGGCTGGATCTCCAGGCTGTTGACTGCTGATAGCCACGGCAATAGATGTGAAGTGTATCAGAAACATGACATCACTTCTCAACATACCTCTCTCCATGATTATCATTGATAACACCTGTTCTGTTTGCAGGCACTACGTGCTAGGCTAGATCCATGCTAGGTTTCTTGTAGGCGACATAATTCTGGATTCTTTATTGAAATCAGACAGATCTACCAGCATTGATAACACCTCGCTCAGAAGTGTTGAAATATCTGGAAGTAGTGTTGTCGTCTCTCTAAGAGAACTGTAGAATACTATGTAGAGATCTCTCTGTGTTGCGGTAATGCATCTGTGATACTTTGGTCTGTCTCTAGTCAGTAGCCTCTGTGTTACGTATCTGTGCGATTTTCCTACAGGCAGTAGTCTGTGCTATGTTCTCTACAGACAGTAGTGTATACTGGCCAGATGGCAGCACCAGACCAGGCCGACTGGACTACAGTATTTGTGTCAGTCTCCTCCGCACCTGCCGACAGCATTCCTGACCTAAACCTCAACCCAGCTCCTGCTCAACTGGATTCACCTGTCTGATTGATGCAGAAAATAGCACACAGTTCCAACATCGAGATAACGGAGGAAGTCTTTGGAATTCTCAGATGATTGGAAAGACAAATGGCTGTGAACCTCCATTGGCGCTTCTTTGGTCCACTACCTTTGTGGAATTGCAATTGGCGTTCAATTGGGTCCACAAACAATAAACATGACTTCTTTAGTATCCTCTTCCAAATAACTATGTCAATTGAATTATGAAAATGATAAACAATGGGCAATAATTGGGCGATATACGAGTGATTGTTTTACGGCACAGTGGGAATCTTTCACACATGAATATGGAGTTTAACGTCGCTGCGGGAATCTTTCACCCATTTGCGACGATCTTTCACACATATGGACGACAGTTGGGCCATATTAATTTAAGAAAATGCAGTGAAAGTAAAAATACTCTGTACAATTATTTATAAACTTCTTGTAGAATGATATTTCCAAAGAAATGTATTCCTGTATTGATCAGATATTGTATGTGTGCATTTATACCAAGCCATTCAAATACCAGGTAATAGAAACACATCCTGGACAAAAGGTCACGGGAATAATTCACGTACAATATTTCCCCACCTTAGATATACCTGCACCTGCATGATAAATTAACCAGATCTACCAATGTGGTGTTATAAAGAGGGTGCAATAAAGAGGACCCCTGGTAAGCCATCAAATAATCAATCAGCCGATCTGTGCGACTAGATATGTTCATCAATGCAGACCATGCAGTGGTCTAAGCACATGGTTGGCATGTGGACATTGCAGACCATGCAGCAGTCTAAATCAGCACATGGTTGGCATGTGGATGGTCAAAGCAGATCAACTAGACTCTGGGGAAATGTAATCTGGCTATCCAACAGAATCTGTAAAGATGTGCAGATGCTGCAGGTGGTGCTGATGGGTCAGAGACATCTAGACCATCTGCTGAGCACATTCCTAAATGTAAACCACCAGTCACTAAAACACTACCACCAGATATGTCCTGCAGACCAGAGAGTCGTATAAAACCAGCAGTAAAGGCAATCTGTAGCTTCCAAGCATACACCGTACAGTGCAGTAGATTGTTTCTAGAAGCTCTCATATCCACTGAGACCGTAGCGCTCTCATAAGTACATCATCCCCATGTATTAGCGATCACTACAAGAGAGTCCTTATGGTCTCGTATTAGGTGACAGCTTAGAGAAACGATACCCAGGACAATATTCGCAAAAGTTCGAAACATTATTTTACTATTTATTATGGTAATAATAGATCATATTATTTAAATTTAAATATCATTGTTTTCATGTTCCTTCAACATTACATATTGATTATTCTTAAAGTTCTTTCTTTGTTCAAATGCAATCATACTGCATGATAAAATCGTCCTAAACTAACTTAGTAAAGCTATCTGGTGGGAGACGTGAATCACATCAATCAGCAGACTGTGTGTAATCTGTATACTCTGGTCTACTCTGACGATCTGCCCGACTACATTCTACATGTATACATGTGTGTCTAGGACATTACACTATGACGCAGTTAAAAACAAGGTCTTCACGGGCCGCAAGAATCATAACCAATCATCCGCATAAAACATGTGCATTCTTGACAGTTGTTAAAGAATCACAACTTTTTCGACATGCCAAAAAAAGGTCAAGTTCCTGTCTAGGTCAGAGCGAGATTCTCTGTGACTAAGCCAGCCTTACACCGCGAGGAGAATCTGTTTAGCCCTGATGTGTGTCAAATTTTATTTCCCCTCACCAGAAGATCGATCTGCTACGAAAGCAGACATCAATTTATCAAAATAAAATCATGACAAGAGATCGGATGTCATGAGTGACTGAGCTCGAACGCACTGAGACCCGTTCTAAAAACCATACATTGCCTGAACACGATCATGGTGATCAAGAATTTAGAAAAAGGATATCTTAAAAGAGATATATTTGAGATAACATTAGAAAAAAAGTTATGAACATCTGAAGTAGGATAAATATAGAAAAAGAATATCTTGAAAGTGAAATATTTTTAAATAAATTATTTAAGAAGGTAAAAAGTGACAAATGTTGAAGTGAAGACAAGAAGTTGGATAAATAATATAAATATAGATCATTCAGATATCTGTAAATTTGAATAACAAATGCCCTGTCAGAAATTATATTCCACTACTAGTACCGGTACTACTACTAGTAGTTATGAGGAGCAAACATAGAACAGTCTTTCACTCTTCCACCAAGATAGACACATCCTCATTCAATATAGTAACACATTAACACAGTGACAAATAGAGCGTCCAAACAAACGTCCAATCCCTCCAAGTCAAGACGGTGAACTCAATTCCCCAGTAACTCAAGCCTGAAGAATCAACTTCTGAATAATTCCCCTGCCAAACTGGGTTAGAACCAATCCCACTTCTCTTCTGTTCCTTCTCATTACCAGATATACAAAACCCAACTGTCCGCACCATTCTTATCACTGGTAGTAGATACGACTTGGTATCCCATACAGCCAGTGCCAAGACTAACACACCGGTTAATCTATAAGATCTACGAATTAACTCTCTCTCTCCCAACTGTTTTGCTGGCATTGTTTAACCGTGCGTGAACAGCTCGCAACACGCCAAATCAAACAGTTAGTTTCGTGTCAACACCTATTAAAAAGCAGCAAGTTTCCCAAAACAAAAATGGCGGAAAATTCTGTATACAATTTAACACCGTTGCCGCCTATTGGGATTGATGGTAATCCTGGAATGGTGGCGCAGCCATTGATCACTGGTAATGTACGGGGCTCCTAACGTGAGTGGAAGGGGTTTATTTACCAAGGGTTAATGTAGCGTGGCTTTTCCAGTAGTATTTATACAGATTGTTCAGAAATTGTGGCAGTCCTGAAAGGCGACGCTCAAGCAGCAATGGTAAATCTTTAAACATGTATACAGAGTCTCAATATTATCTTTGTGCCAGTAATGGGTGGAACAGCATGGCAGGTACAGATAGAATCATGGCTTCATTCACAGAATGTCTATGGATTCTGTCAGTGCTTTTACCTGATCTACTTAACACCTCCAGAAATACATGTCTGATAGTCCTCTGTATACTGTCTACAGAAAGGTCACCAGTCCTGACAGAATAGTAACAAAACACAGAACTGATTCTTCACTCTGTCCAGCATTGCAATACGATAAGCCAGTCATCAGTGCTAAAACATGTCAAATACAATCTAAAAATTAATTTCGAGTACTTGTGTACAAATGTTCAAATGGATTCAAATGAAAAAACTTTGGATGCAATTATTTTTCTAGAAGTTAGAATATAATGTTCAATGAACAACTGCAGTAATTAATTGCCACATTAACTTCCACATTTCAAGTATGTTCTACCCTCTCCCTGCTGGATTATTAGGCATTTTTAGGGCATCTCCAGTTGCCTCCAGCATGGAGAGAGTTATATGGTATACATGGTGTATTAATGTAAGCTTAACGTTGTACAGTATTATCTATGTCTTTGTACGAGTCCTCTAATAAGCCCACCTCAGACACACTAAATCATCACATGTAATCGTGCCTGCTTTAGCTCTGTATTGATGCAGGAAGAGTCGTCTCTGGGGGGTGCCGGTGTCAAGAATGAATAATATCCATGATACGGCACAATCAATTCTACCTACGTACATTGTGGGGCTTGCTCAGTAGTACAATAAACACACACGTAGAATAGCATAGTATTTCCTTTCCTACTAAGGAAACAATTTACAAGTTAATATCGGAATCCTAATGTCATGTTAATTGTATTTTGCAATTTCAAATTACCAAAGAGCCAAGTGTTTGTTTTAGTACAATCAGAACTGCTCACTGTTTATAAAGATAAGGTAAAAGTCTTATCTGGCTCATTACAATTAGTCGGACTTTGATGTCTGGAGTTTGACCCCAGAGTGACCGTAACCTCCCTGCAATAAATTATATGGTATTCAGCAGCAAGGAAATAGTAGAGTATTCACTAGGACATGGGTCTGATATTTAGATCATTTTGAGTCCATTCTGCTCTCTGAAGACATGTAAATTTAACATGCATGAATTGTATACTAGAGACATGACAGCAACTGACAAATGATGGTAAACATTCAATAATGAGCATATTGGGAAGCAAAATTAATTGACACATGTAAAACTAAAATATTTAAAACAAAATATATGCATATAATTATAATACATTTATAAAATTGTATTTATAAAAATATATATATTTATATATAGAATAAAACAAAAACCATTTGATTTAGGTGCAGTGTTGTACATTGTTAAACATTCAAAGATACTAATTGTCATTAATGCATAAAAGTAACATTACTAACTGTCTCAGTGAGAACTAGCATTTCGGCACATCATAATTACCCCTCGTACATATGACCTTATTACCAGGTTACACTGAACAGGTAAAACTTAGCCAGCTGACAGGTAAGGTCACTCATACCTGTACATACACATTTATGTAGCAGGTGGCCCTGGTAACACTAGTAGTGTCCACAGGTGTCATTGATTTACACCGACACTCACTGTCGGACACTAGTGGCTGTGAGTGGACCTCTTACATGTGTTCAAAGAGTCACTTCAGACTAAATCAGACGCCACTCCTGACTAAATCAGACCAAATCTACTTGTCACAAGATACGAACATGTGACAACATGTGTATATTAGTATTATTACCTGGGACAACATGTGTATATTACATGTGGCAATATGTGTATAATTCACATAGTTCCAACCATAATGTCATATGCAATTAATAATCATATTCGTACTGATTTGCTCTTCTAATACTTCAAGGGTTAACAACAGGTATCTTCTCTCCTCTTTGACAGACAACTTAACATTTTACTTTCAAGAAAAAAAATGAAAGAAACCTTTGGCTTTTCATGGTGTTAATAACCTGAGAAAACATCAATAATTGATGCTTGTTAAAGATCAAGCCAGCATTTGTCAGAATTAATTGTATAATGTCAAATGGTGCAGTTTTTTATATTGTACTTTTAATTATGTTTATTATTCCAGATGTGGTGCCTCTGAAGACGGGCTTGTGCTAACTTAGTTAACATTTAGGTGGTTAGTGTAAAGTGTGCTCCTATGGCAAATTCTATTCCTCAGAGACATTACTCCTTTGGCTAAAGGTTGCGACTAAAAAGGTCATCAACGGCTAGAAGCATCCTCTGAGGTCGCATTCAGCGCCTTCACCAATACGTCTTCTAAAGCATTGCAATAACATCTGACTTAAATACAATGATTTTTTTAAATCAAATTTGATAGATACTAGATGCCCTAGGTTTAATTGCCTATGAAAAATTCACAACAATATCCCCCCCCCCCCAAAAAAAAATGGTTATTTTATTTTCGCTATAATAAGGGCAACATGAAGTCATGGTGACCTTGACATCAGATAGAAATGGAAATTTGATGTGTGGACTTCCAACAGCCATAGAAAACTAATGCACTTTTGCTGATACTTATCTGGTGAAAAGCAAACACGTTTAACTCAGTCCACTTAATTAGCCATACAATTAAATTAGCGGCATATTTTTAAACCAAACAAAGATATCATTCTCATTCCACCACATTAGGAATTGAAGCCGATGCGGTAATTACATTTCAATTTAATACCTGTAATGCCCAATATTCATCATGGAAATTATGCAGTTATGAATTTCATTATTAAATTAGCATGATTACGGAATAGGAAGCAAGCCAATTTTGGACACATTTCAAAGACCAGTCCTACACCAGAGTTCCCCTGCAGCCAAGTTTATAATCAATAACCAACAATGCTAGAGGACGTCCAGTCTCCAGGCAATTGCTGTAAGCAATTGAAATCACAGTCACTACGGGATATCAACTTTTTTAACGTTCCTGAAATTGATCGGTGTAATTTCTGCTTCCTATTACACGCACAACATGCCGAATAATGGCGGGCATTAACATCACGATCCTTTGGACGAGCGGACATTGAGTACGTTTTAATTAAAATTTATAACCAGATATTTTTCTCATTTGAACACTCAAAACATCCTCATAGAAGAGACAGCTATGGAAGCCCTACAGAACAGTGGTCGTGATTAGCCCATGAAGTCAGACGATCGTTGAGCTTCCTTCGAGAGCAATATCGCCTCAGTCTTCTCCTGAGAGGATCCTATCTTCCTGAATGTCAAGGGGAATACAACAAGGAAAAAACATCAAGTTTCCGTCCTGATTGAAAAACACTTCTTATCAAAGAAGACGATGTTTGAAACAAGGCAATCAACACAGAAGTCTCGAAAGTCAAACTGGGAATCATTGCCGTTCTACGCTCGGGGAGCAAAAATCACTTCTTAGGTTAACACAGACATCAATAGCTGATTGATCCGGGTTACATTTTTTTAAAGTCTTGTACCTAAATTGCATTCTCGTCAGAAATCCATGTAAGGTTTTAATTGAGATTTGTTTCTGTGCAGCTCGGCAATTGTTGCAAGAAATGTTGCTGAGAGCAAAGCCTAGAGAGAATTCTGGATCTGGGAAGATCCCGGCAACGGACCCATTACGTCTATCCGGGATGTCCGGAACTGACATAGGACAGTTCCCGGGATGAGATCTCCTGCTATGAAAATGCCACTTCTTCCCATGGAAGGGTATTGATTCTGCTGGCGAGTGGCGACCACGTCGTCATCTCCATAGTCGGATACCAACAGTGCTGAACTGTCTTCACACAAGTGTTAATTTTCTCACGTGCCGCTGATATTTCTATCTGATAAACACCAGCTGTTTTCTACACAGGCATTTCCACAATACAAAAAATAGGTAGGATGAATGTATTACGGTAGCTTAAATTACAACAAAAATGGAACAGCCCGTTTCTAAATAATTATCAGTATTCTATTAATAGATTACGTTATTTCAGTATTTCAAAGCCGTAGGACATTCAAATATCATAATATGATGGATTTATATTACATTTTAACCAATAAAAACCCAAATTCAAAGCAGATCCATTAATATCTCATTGGTAATCTTTATCTTGAGGTCTTCAACAGATCATATCTCGATATGTGGCCAAATGTATTGGAACCAGTCATGCCTCTGATCAAAATATCACGAAAATCAGCATAATTGGTTAAACCTCAAACGCAAACTGGGTTAGCAATTACTGAAATGCCGGTCTCTAATTATTATCCAATCAGTCTTCCATGTCTGTTTCAGTGGTTGAATTCCTGCCAGATGATCATATCGGATCATGACTAAGAATGGAACACCATGTGGAACGCCATGTGGAACACCATACAGATCGTGGAGACCAGTGTGCTAGGACAGTGTGTCAGCCAGAACACCTTCTACAGTGCCAGAAGCTTGTGAAGACGAGACAGCCTTACAAAGAGGTGAAAGATAACCTTGTAATTGCAGCAATAAATACATTCTGTGCAGCTTCATCTCCTCTCTGTGTATTTCCAATGTCAATGAGTTCAGTGTTGCTTTGTGAACTGGCTCCCAGATGTGGTCTACTGAAATCCTTAATGGTTTCATAGACTTAAATGATTCCATGCCAGAAATTAAAACATCTGGAACGTGGCAAAGTTGGCTAGCCGCCTACAACAATGAAGAAAGCCTGTCTGAGTGGACGTCGTTCTGAGATTGAGATTACTCAGGGCTGTGGTGGAAATGGCGCAAGTATTGACGAAAACGTAAATCCAATTGTCATTACAGACACATCCTGGACAGTCCAATACAAGCAGTATGTCTTAGGTTACAGTTGGTTATTACTAGAGTATTTCAACACTAGCAGCAGGTCTTAGGCTATGGGAGGTTTGTACAAGAGTATTTCCACACTAGCAGCAGGTTTTAGGCTATGGGAGGTTTGTACAAGAGTATTTCCACACTAGCAGCAGGTCTTAGGCTATGGGAGGTGTGTACAAGAGTATTTCAACACTAGCAGCAGGTCTTAGGCTATGGGAGGTTTGTACAAGAGTATTTCAACACTAGCAGCAGGTCTTAGGCTATGGGAGGTTTGTACAAGAGTACTTGAAGTCTCATCAGACGGGGCATACTGCATCTGTTGTCACGCATGCAGCTGTAGCGGCCATCTTGATCCCCCTCCCTCCCCCCAACCCCTTCTAATCACACAGATGTTCCCCATGTGCTGGTCCAAACACATGCCCTGTGTTAAACTGTGGCAATCTAAAATATGATTCATCAACAACAACAATCAGCTTTGAAGTTACTCCGGTGACCAACCAACATCAGTGGTATGATATCAATCACGAATTCCAGCTCAGCATTCCAATGCTGAGCCTGTTTGTTTTTGGATATAATTGCACAATTTTGAAACGAGGAATTCCTTCGGAATGTTTACGACTCCTTGACTCCCTATTTATTAAATGCAAAAAGAAACATACCGTGAAATATTGACCATCGAAGTCGATAACTTAGAAATGATCCAACACATTTGGTGAATATCTACACGGAATGCATACAGATATTCACCCAAAATTTGGATTAAGTCTCACTTTTGAATGAACAATATATTTACCAATTACAACACCCATCTACATGAAACCTAACTATCGTGAAAATAATCAATACAAGCATCTCCCTCCATTTACACAAAATCTTCCTGACATGTTTTCCATATTCAGCAAGTCAATAAACCCCGGACGGCAAAGAGCGGAACTTTTGACGGACCAGAAACATTTCGTGGAAGGGGAAATTGCTTGCACACGGCAAACACTCCAGATGTGGCCGGCGATGACCTATGCACACGATGCATATACGTTTCCGCTGTCGGCGCTATTTATAAGCGCAGCACGATGTATGCACAAGGTGCACAGTGCTGAGCTTTTGTTTGCAGAAATATCTGCAATACCCTGTTGCATAAAAAAACAAAGGGGCCACATTCCTCGTACATGTGTGGAACAAAGTGTGCAAGTGAGACATGCATGTGTGTGAATCTGCGGTAGTATCTATGTTATGTACTGCAGCTGGAGACAGACAGTGCACATAGACATGATAAATATCACTTTTACCAGCAGCTATGTGCCTACATACATGTCTGGGAGGTAAGAGTGTAACAGCGATCTCACCAGGAACTACAAGATAACTGCCTTAGCCTAATATCATACCTAGTTTTTAAAACTATTTTAGAAGTTATGAAATCTTGAAAGCTACGCTAAACCCCAAGACAAAAAAAAATAAAAAGAGAAGTTATGATGTTTATTTGTTAAGCTAGTCCTGAAGTTGTCTGAAAGATGTGATGCAATCATGTAACTAGAACATCACTAGAACCTTGTCTGATGAAGTCTTTCAACATCGGTTGTCCTAAAGTATTTTAATTCAATATAGTGTCCTAAAGCTAATAGCTGTCAATGACATAGGAATCAACAATATTCTGAGCAAATCAACATTTCACTAATCATGGAAACAGTATATTTAAAATAAAACATACATATTATAATACATGAAAATAACTGCAAATAAATATGTAAACAGTAGTGGGGGAAGTCACATTGCTGTGCTATACACCAGGGTATCATTTCACATAGCTCTCATATCCACTATGAGACCATAACACTCTCAAATGCATGATGCTCATGCACATAGGGGAGAGCGTAATGAGAGTGCTATGGAATGGTAGTAGACAACTCTGATAAGAGAGCTTCATGAAGTGATACCTAGACATGCAGATATCGCCATCAATGTCACGCTGAATGGCAGGGTACATAATCTCGTATTTATCCCAGATATACGAGTGTTTCTAGCCGGATGACCTTGACCCCTACTCACCTCTGGAGCTGGTAGCCATGTCTGCCACCTTCTGGAAGGCATCTAGAAAGGCGCTGATAGCCAACAGGGTGGATCTGCAAAACAAGGGGCAAAGTTTACCTTCAAATCTTGCGCCAGGTAAACAGACTTCTCAGAGGCGGTGACAACCCTAACAGGACGTTGACAGGGAGTTTGCTTAAATGTATTTTGGGACAGACATAAACATTGGATAGACTGGCTCCAATCTTTTGAAATATGAATAATATTCTTTGTATCTCCTGTAGGAATCCAAAGGTCCATTGTTTGCTATTTTCAACAATACTAAGTATGTAATCACTTTCTTTGTAGATCTGCTGGCAGACATGGCAACAGACAATTGTCATTTCAGCAGAAAACAAGCCTGGGTTCTGTAGATTCCAATCCATCTCCAAATGCAGATACATCCGACCCCAGTACAAAATAATCAGCAGATTTCCACGAAATAACCGACAATTGCCATTCCTGTGCTAAGCAGAACATATGCCAAACAAACATATTACTGTCAATTGCCAAAGATTAGCATGTGTGGTATACAGAGGTGCTTTCCAATATTCAAAACATGCAATTTCAAAAACAATAAAAACAGCCAGTAAATCTTTAAAATCTGGAAATATCATAAAACAAAACATATTCCTGCATAATCTAACCTAAGACTGGTATTTTGTCTTTCCCTATTGGATTAGTTACATATTAGTTGGCATATCATGTTGCCCCCAGCTCAAAGAGGGTTAACATGGGATCCGGAACTCCATGGATCACATATTTTGACAGTCATCATCTGGACCGGCATGAAATGTCAGCGCACTGACGGAACTAACAGCTACAACCTGGAATCAGATAAAAACAGCCCCACACCAATCAGCTATATCTCTGCGATGCTGTGCCTGTTAAAGTTGCACAAGGATTTCCAGATGGTTGCAGCAGAGACATTCTTCCCCCAGCCATTCCTGCTTCCTCAGGTAACTCATCGGTAACGTAATATTCCTGGGAACCTGTCTCCCCCACCCCCACCCACTCCTTGTACCTCCTCCCTCCCTCATGTCCCTCCAGACTGACTCATCATCCACTTAGAGTCAGACAGACAGACACACGTCCACTCCGGAAGCAGTTATATCTTGAACGGATGATGAGCTGTCCTTGGGTGTAGATCTGGTACAAGATGTACATTTGTCATGTATTGTCATATCGCAGTCACACTTCCGAAATCAGACTGACATTCATGGTGTCAGGGATTGAGAAAGGCATATTAGTCATTGGGACATTTTATGATATTAATGGAAGATCAATGGGCTACATTCTGCCCCGTTATAAACCTGAAATGTAAACTTAACATATCAATGGACAAGTTTTGAGAGAGAAAATTAGCTGATACCAGTGTTCAAATTAATAAGGGGTCCAGGGGTCATTTGAAAATCTGCAATGTTAAAGGTATCTGTGTGACCCCCTGAAAATCACAGATTTTATCACTTTTAACATTGGGCCTACTATGGAGAATGACTCCTTCATTATTTTTCATTGTTTCGAACACTGTGATACCATTAGTAATAGTTTTAGTGCATGGGTTCGTGGTGCATTGGTTCATGGTTTATGTCTTCCCCAATACCTGTCATGGAACCATATTAATAGAAAACGTAGCGTAGTATTAATAGATATTCTACGAATTGATGAAGCTGTAGATTTCCTTCCAGGGACCAGGAAGAGGAACAACAAACTAACATTGCACGCCTTGAAGCCGTCTTCAAACTCACTTATTAGTTATTGCTCCTCAAATTTCAAACCATAATCTCTCAAGCATTTATAAGATTGTAAATTTCAGAAAAAGAAAAGCCACAATGACAACATTTGGCACCAACGACATTCTGCATGAATTGAGTGCACCGAGCGACTACCCGTCATGTGTTTACCTATACAAAAACTCACTAGACACATAATGACATTGATCAACGAAAACAGCATCAACTAAAGTTCAATTTCCTTTACAGTCTGGGGGTCACACCTCCCCGAATTCAGTCAGTAAGGAAAGTGTATACTGTGTACAAAGCCTGCGTGACTCACACTCTAATATAATCATAGGTCCCTAGATATGCTCTCAACCGATGGCAGTAAATAGTGTTCACTGCACACAGGGTACAACAACAACCAACAACTTGGATGCCTTCACCCTGTACACACTTGGACTGGTTTCACAACGCTTCCAGATCAATAGAAAATGTCGGGCTCGTAGGATTATGCTTTTCTTACATAAACAATATTTGTATCGGTGGCCGCTGACAAACAGCAGGAAGAAGATCACTGTGGCAGCGTATCAGAGAAAACTTATGAATATTGCGTCGAATTTGTCTAGGCTAATCACGTTGGAGCTTAAGAAGGTGTTTTGGGTAGGAAATCACAAGAGCTAGGTGTGGATATCCAGAAAAGTTGGCAATTGTTAGAACTGAGAGAAGCAATTGTTATTCAAAGTTAACCCTCTCCATGCTGGATTAGACACTGCAATACCTCTAGGGCATTTATGGTTGCCTCCAGCATAGAAAGAGTTAATGGGATAACTGTCAATACTTACTTTAAGGAAGAATGCATCTTTGTGGCCTTGTAGGTAAAATCCTCCCATATTGGTGAACTCGTCTGAAAATAAAAAAAATAAGGGAATTAATATATTGCACATATCAGATAAAAATAATAATAAAGTATTCAAAACAGCAAACTGACCCAACTTGCCATTTGCATCCAAAGTGATAACTTTCTCTAGTTTCAATGATTTTGGTTTAAACATATATTTTCAAAAAGAACTGAAAATGGATTGGCAAACAAGCAAACTGCGTATTTTAATTTCTTTGATTTTATATCTTTACCACTGATAGGTGGGCTGGACATTTTTCTAGCAAGTTTTGAATGTATAGATCTTGAAAACCTCATGATATTATGGTAATGTTGTGTCAAATAACAGAGAAAATAATACGACAATCTGCATACAATCTTGTGAAGATTAATCTAGACACAACCACCCGTATAGCAATACCTAAAGGGCCAAGCGACATACAGATGTACCGCTGTGCCACCCACATACAACTCGACCATAACATGTTTTATCCTCATCCAGATCTCACTATTCTGACAACACAAACTGATAGAGTTCATATTTTTTTCTCAGAATTTTAATTTGACAAGCATACCATCATGATCGCATTGTGTAATCTTTAAAAACAGTGTCATATGACATCAGTTCTTTATGTGGTTTCTACTTTTTATTATTTCTGAATAGCGTATTGTGCGCGACATATCACATGACACGATTATATCACTTTAAGCATGAGGAGACTAATATGCAGGGACATGAATAATGCATGTATTATGAGGGTCAAATCAGTGTTTGTTAGTGGTAATAATCTGGACATCTGTACATATATCAATCATTTCGCAATAGAAATATGGATTGGATATCTAGCTGGAACTTTGACATATGTCAATACACATATTCCGTATTTAGGATATATTTTACTTGTTAATTATATATCCTGATCTATTGTGAAAGCTGACATTAGTTCTACAGTTACTGGGGGAAAGAAGTGACACAAGTTTTAAATGAATTTCTATTACAAGGACATGAAATGCCATTGCCAGAACACAAGTCATAAACCACCTGTGCAGTTAATAAGCAAGACATTTGTAATAAATTAACCACAAAAATTAACATGGTCAAGAAATACTTTTTCCTGCTTAAAATATATTCACATATTCTAATGATATTCATATTCTGCTGATACACCTCTTGTAAGTTGTCAACCTGGAGCATTAACCTTCTCCATGCTGAATAAAATCAAAGTGTTCTAGTTCTGCATGTGATTGGGCAACTTAAGTCGCCTTCAGCAGGGAGAGGGTTAAGACACGTATAGAAACACTATGACATACAAGTCTGAATACAAGGCAATGGCTGATATTACATGTCAACCATAAATAGTCACTTTCCAGACACGAAAACATATGCCTAGAGGCAGACCATTTGTTAGAATATTTACTTTGATGCACCATAATGGTTGACTTGTACAGAATTATATAACAAATGACTTATAAAAAACAGTTGACATATAGAACCATATAGAACCATAACAGTTGACATATAGAACCATAACAGTTGACATATTAACAGTTGACATATAGAACCATAAGTTGAGAACAAAAGTTGACATTACTAACACTTGACTTACACAGAAATAACAGTTGATTTTAAATTGTCTCCAACAGAAAAAGGTGCATTGAGAATGTAAGTTAGCAAGCATTTAAACAATACTGTACATAACCAGCAATGTCTGACAAATCAGATCTATTGTCTGACAAGTCCAAGACAAATTTGCTCAACTCTTGAAAGGAATGTTCTTGAAGAGCCCAGAAATCTTGTCTACAAACTTACTACACATACCTGTGTACTATTACTACTAAGCTTAACCCTCTGGGTTGTGAAGAGGTAGACTCTGACATAACATCCTCTATTGTAACAGAAAGTGTTAACAAGCTTAACCAAAGTTGCAATGTAAGTGGTTAACAACGTGCGGAGGGAGACTTGTACAAATAAGGCTGACAGCTCTGTATATGCTACTTGTCAGGACTCACTGAAGCAGACCGTTGTCATCTATTGTCAGCTTGATCCATTTGTCAGAGATATAACATGACACAAGGTATATTTGGAGCCACAGAAGCTGTGTGTATTCCCCTGTAGAAACTCCTTGTAGCTGTGCTGACAAATCTGATGTTGCACATGAGGTCAGAGAGAGAATTAGGGCTTGACATAGGTCAACGCAGTCGTTGATAATCTTACCACAAGCTTCTTAAATCTTATCATCATCCAAACGTAAACATCTTTTTCACACAAGTTGCTGGTGATTATTACAATACACCGTTATTTTGTGGTGGTTTTTTTAACCTTACCCTACCAATTATTAATTATATTTACAATTATCCAACAATGGTATATTATTTGTTAGAAAAAAACAAAAACATCTTTCAGCATATATGTAAACAATATGCTGAAAGATGTTGGTATTTATATACCAATATTTTTTATACAAGTTACATATTTGAACTAACTATTTTGGGTGGAGGATTCCTGCAGCATACTACATAAAAGTACAAATTCACACTTATTTGAGAAGAACCAATAACAACATCAGAATACAGTAAGACTTAGAAGCCAAGACTGATGCAGCTGAACAACTGATGATCACCATGTACAGAATGGATACTGACATATGTTTCCAAACTTCCTCATCAGTACTAACAGTACACTACAGTAAACATGTAAACATTGGCACCAGTTATCTCACTTAGTCCTCTACATGGTTTAAATCTATAATAAGATAAAATATCTGACCCAATGCTAATTCTGAGGACCAATGGAAACTTCTTAAGACTAAATGTTAACTAAAATGTTAAATCATTATCAGGACTTAAGGTTCCAGGAAGCATATCTTAACCTCTGAAACCATGGAAACTGTTTCCCTCCAGTGATAAAGCAGCCACTGTTACATAGGTCCGTCTACACAGCCACACACACATTACTTATTCATAAACTAAGCAGCTACGACACATTACCAGTTGACAAACAGACTGTGACTTTTTGATTGCAAGGTAAGCAGCGCAATCTGCTCCACGATCAGCTAATATTGACGTTAGTACCATACAGTGCTGTGCTGTGGCAGTTATCAGTGCGTCTGTGTGTACATGTAGATCTGTCTGTGTGTATATGTAGACCTGTCTGATCAACCTACTGCACACACAGCCACACACAGTCTCTGATCACAGTCTGACAATAAGACTTCATGATTACAAGATATCTATGTCATCTAATTATGCGCACATAGAAATGAAGGTTCTGTCTACTTGATCTTCAATGACCCTACAGAGAAACTCAACTGGTGTGAAACTAAATATTATCTAGGATGTTGTGATTTCAATGGAGAGAATTTCCTCCAGAGATTGGAGTGTGGATGAGTTATTGTTTTACATCACAGCGGGAATAGTTCATCCATATGCGACAACCAACGATTGGAAAATATCAGAAAAAAATACAAACCACAAAGTAAACATAACATACAAGTTCAAAAAGTTTGATTGAAATTATTGTATAGTAAAACTGAAATATTATTACATGACTTTGACATAATATTGTCATATACCCAGGGCTCTAGACTAACATTCAGAGTTACTTGCCCGCAGAGCAAGTCAGGGCAAGTAGCAAAGGCATCAAAGATGCATAATGTTAAAAACTAGGTTGCCCGCAGTACAATTTAACTTGTACCTGTATGTTGGGCATATGTTAGTCCAGAGCCCTGATACCTGTACATAATTTTGTCATTGGAACTATGGTGTAACATTTTCTGATATTTGAATCACAGTATAAGCATGATAACATTGTGTTATTTGAACCACAGTGTAACCATTATATGGTAACATTATATTTAAGTTTTAGTGTGGCATGTGTTATTTAAGATGTAATACGACCACGAAAAGTTAACAATGCTTTCATTTACTTCCTCCAGGATTGAAGAATTATTGTCCATCTTTCATGACTTGCAGAATTGTGCAGGTCACATATGTATTGATTTGACTGAGTTATTGTTGTACTTCAAAGCAGGTCACATACAAAACAATATAAGTTATACAAAACAATATAAGTTATAACTGTTACTTAGAACTCAAACATCAACAACTATATTTCAAAATATTCCTGCTATTAGTGTATTTTACCATGGATGTATCATGTCAGTTTTGTATCAGTGTATCGTGTCAGGTATGTATTACTCAATATCGTATGTCAGGTATGTATCAGTGTATCGTGTCAGGTATGTATTAGTATTGTGTCAAGGTTGACAGTGTCCTTGACCAGTGTACTCATGTTGCCTACTGTCAGCGGTCAGCTCACACATGAATGCCCCGGGACAGGAGGAATGTGCATGCATTGCTGAGTCATGTCCAGATTTGGTGTCTGACCACGACACAGGTGGACAGGCGGACCACAACACTGGCGGACCACAATAACAGACAGGATGACAGGACTTATGGACTTGGCTATTATAGCTGGACAGTGGTCAAAAGACCAGTTGTCAGTTGTTCTGGACACACCCACTGTGATATATAATAATAACATTCAATAGGTGAAGTTACTTGTCAATGAACTGTCCAAATCGTACAATACATTCCTATGCCATTCATAGCATGTCATATATGTAGACAGTGTACTATTATAGTATACCACAAATGCAAAAGGAAATGGAACTCCGAAGCATGTGCAGTTTTCTGAAAAGGTCTTCATGTACTAAACACAAGGAGCGTCGCCTATGGGTGAAACATTCCCGCTGCGAGTAAAGCATAAATTCAATCAACCTCAAGCTATTCTCAAACTGTAAATATTGATTCCTTTGATCTCTAAAGTGAACTTTTGGCACAATTCAATTTCCTTACTTTACAATAAACAATAAACTGCAGACTTTTAGCATAAACTTGCTTACGATGCTTGACAAGAGACTTTTATCTTTAACGTACTGGTGTGACTGTCACACATCCATCACACTGATCCTGACAATAAGCAGACGTGAGTCAGTCACCGCGGTGTCCTCGCGGAGGGTACGCCACTTACCCAGACCCGACACCCGCAATACAGCACCCCAATATCAATTTGTACGCAGATAACATCAAGCCATGTCAATCAGAACAACAATAGAGGTTAACCACCAGAGTCAGACGCCGACACTGGAGTTCAGAATGGAAAATGTACACTCAAGGCCAGCCAGATTATTATATAAATTTAATAATAAATCATGAATTTTAATTATTTAGTAATGGCATTCTATTTATAGAGAAGCCTGTTTTTCCAGAACTTTCTAATAGTTGAACAGAGACCGAGTGAACAGAAACCAACTGATTGAACAGAGAGCAAATGAGTGAACAGAGATTGAGTGAGTGAATAGACTGAATGAGTGAACAGACTGAGTGAGTGAATGAGTAAACAGAGACCAAGTGAGCGAACAAAGACCAACTGAATGAACAGACCAACTGAATGAACAGACCGACTAAATGAACATAGATGGAGCAACTGAACAGCTTCAGTGAGTGAACAGAGACCGAGTAGCTCGTGCACCAGGAAATCTGTGTGCAGGGATCAGAAGGTCAGTGCTTTACTTCAGCAGTTCAGCTGGAACAACAAATCTTAATATCACAAGTCAGGCTAGACCTTTCTCAGAACAATGGCTTGTAAGACCTGAGGAATGTGCCCTGTGTGAATGTGTGGACTGCAAGTCAGCCCCGCAGAGCACGGTCAATGCCCACATCCTCAAACCTATTGTTCCTAATGGTGTAATACTAGTTCATTAGTTAAGACTCAAAAATACTTAAAGCAAATGTCAATTACATGTCCATGCTGTAAATTCTGAAAGGTTTATTATGAGCTAGCAACACTGCGGTAAAAATGTGTTTAACCCTCTACATGCTGGAGGCAACCAGAGATGCCATAAAGAGCTGTGTCTGTAACTAATACAGCAGTGAGAGTGTTAAATAACTTACCTGTGAATAATTGGTATGAAATTGTAATAAATGCAAGAAACAAGCATTTAGTGAATTATTTTGGTTTTGCAGAAAATCGGATAATGTAAAATAGCAACACTAGTACCATAAGTGTAATAATTTGATTGAGTTAATACATAAATACAAAGTTAAATGATAGTTATGTGCATGCAAAATAATGAAATAGTTTCAGGACATATTTCCTAGCACTATTGTTAACGCTTGGTCTCTTCTGATTCTCGGATGGTTAACTTTTTCTAGGACATTGCACAGGGTAAAGGAACTAACAGTAATAACACTGCCAGTATGCATACATAAGCAAATAAGAACTAAGAAACACTGCACAAAGATCTGAGTGCACTTAATGTCATAAGGTACAAATTCAACAAAAGTTGTCGACATAATACGAGACCTCTGTCTAGGTAAGTCATAAATTTGTTCTCAACTGAAAGAAATTGATTCCACTTCAATAGCCCGATGGATTCACTTGTGGCCTATTTTCACTGTTAATGCTTACATTCTTCCATGGTGTTCAAAGTATCAATGGACTCGTGTTAGCACTCATGTGGATCAAACATAGTAGACTCTACAATCGGGGAATATTTGTTGATCAATTCACTTCAAAGGAAACCAATGAGTATTATCAAATATACTATGATCGACTTCAATGTAGGTGCAATGGAAGAAAATTTGGCCTGGATAAATTCAAATGAATGGCAAGTCCAGAAGTTGGTAGGAAATCTTGTAATTTGTAAATTAGAATACAGATCACATGTACTAATTAATGAAGACATACATGAAGGATAAATAGATGTATTAAATCAATATTATCATTAAAAAGTATTTGAGGTACCATAGTCCACATTGATATATTTAGTCCTACTGCTACCATAGACATGTGCACATGCACGCACACACACACACACACACACACATATACACACACACTCAAACACACACACACACACAGACACACAGACACACGTATATTAATAAGTATATGATACAGTACAGCGAGTACACACAAATTCATATTTCAAATACCAGTAATGTGACAAAGACACCTGGAGCAAGAACTGCTAGACCTGTGACGCTAACAAAAAAGATGGCAGACGAGACGGGACATATTGATCAATTTGACGTGAGATACATGATTTGGAATGTGGCATTCAGGTTTGACGTGGTATGCAGATTAGTGGCCATGAAAACTCACATGTGTACTAGTTTAAGCATAACAATGATTTGAATGAAAGCATATCTGGTTATAGCAATTACAAATCAGCACACTGAACAAATATAACCACAATACCATTGATTGGGTCCTCAACAAAACTGCATTATTTGATTACTGAAAACCCACAATCAATATAGCCAATAAAAATAATGGATAAACCACTGATAACACAACTTATTAAAATACATCATAAACCAATAGTAGTAGTCATCCAAGTCAAATTCACATCAATAAATACAACTTTCAATAACTTTGTGACCACTAGAGTAGACATCATAGATGAGGATCTATCGTACTTCCTAATCCTTGATTCATGTCTGATAATACCGGAAACAAGACCTGCATAATAGATAATCAGCTTTAATCATGTTAATCGTGTATTACATACTGCACCTACATACACTAATAATACAGCACAACAATTGCACAACAGCCTGTAGTTTAGTAGTGTTATAGAAGAGTGACAGCTGAGACCGACACACTCCTGTGTGATGAAGCTATAACACATCTACGGTATTCAGGTATTCCATGGGAGTGCTTCTACATTCTCCAGGTGTACTTCTTTATGCTTCAATTCAGTTACAAACAAGTTTGCTGCACCTGCTATCAAAATGATAAAAGAAACTGTTGGAGTTTGAAGCAGTGCAATGTAGTGGTGGTACAAGTTTTAAGTTGCTGACAACCGTACAGAGCTGTAGGCGATGCTTGCTATACATAGCTGCTCACCAGACCGTGTCCCGATTGTGTATGATGTATATTTGTTATGACTATCATCATCATGACTGCAGCAGTGAAAATATATACTAGTAGTAGTAGACTAGTGGTCGTCGGTATTGGTAGATGATACAGCTTTCACACAATAATCACCTACTGTGTATTCCAAAGGATTCAATGAACTAGTGTTCGAAATAATGAAAATAATAAGGGTTCATTATCCATAGCCCCAATGTTAAAAGAGGTCAAATCTGTAATTTTCAGGGGGTCACACAGATACCTTTAGCATTTCAAATTTTCAAATGACGCCTGGACACCCTCAAAATTTGAACAGTCATACATATTCTCTCCTTGATGTATATCCAAGACATTACTACTTGCTTGTACCATTACATTACTTATATGACCACCATTGCCATAACATGTTCAAAGTAGTTTTAACTGCATTAACCAGATACGAGTCAGGGTAATACTGAGTCAGGATGAAGCATGTGGGGGGCGGTGTGTGTGTGGGGGGGGGGGGGGGGGGGGGCCGTTCTGCCGCCA
>JAVCKZ010006570.1:0-20619 GCA_034780755.1 Lepetodrilus elevatus | reverse complement strand
TGTGTGTGTGTGTGTGTGTGTGTGTGTGTGTGTGTGTGTGTGTGTGTGTGTGTGTGTGTGTGTGTGTGTGTGTAAAACAAAGAAGAAGCAACTTAACAATGGCCTTAATTGTTCTTGGATAAGAATAGTTTAACTCTCATTATTAATAATTAAAATAAATAATTCAATCAGCATATAATATTTACCCCGTCAGCATCGGTCGCGTGCACACGCGCCAAACTAGTGCCGACAGTCGTGTATTCGTCAATGTCGACTTCGTACACATCGGGCATAAACCTTGGCGCATTCCTGTTTCTCACGACGTTGACTGTGACGGTGACAGTGGCGAGCTTCACCGGAAATCCGTGGTCTCTGGCCTCGACGTTGATGACGTAGCTCAGAGGAAGCTTGTCATCCTCGTGCAAGCTCCTCGACACGGACAGAGCTCCGGTGGTGGGGCTCATATAGAAGAATTCCTCCACATATCGCGGTGAGGAGTTGGGTGCATCCATCACGTAGGTTATCTTCCCATTGTCTCCCTGAGAAATTTAATAGTTCTAGGTAAGTGAATATCTCTAACATTGTGTTGAAGCAATACTAATCAAGGAATGTTAGGTTATTCGATTTTATTGTGTCTTCTTTAGCTACTTGCACCATGCACAGACGTAAATTAGTTAATCCGTGGTTTAAGGGTTAGGTTTTGTGCATACCGACAGTAGTATAACTCACCGCTTTTAAAAACCTAGTTTAGCCTAAACTGTGGTTGAACTACGTTTGTGCATAGGAAAGTATTCTGATAATAGTTAGTCACCTATACATATTCATATCAAGAAACTCTCTTATCTACTGGTATTACGAAAGCATGTAAATCATTATGGAAGTGTCCACTGTCTGGAGAAGTAATGCTGTACAACTTGCCATATCATCATCCGTGGCGTTGACTTGTCCAAACGTCACACCAAGTGGTTGATCTTCTGACAAAGTGAAGACAAGACCAGAATGTAGAAACCGTGGGGTATTGGCATTGCGGGTGATGACCACGCGCACTATAACGCTGGCAAACACCGACTCGTCCTTCTGTCTGTAGGCTCGAACCCGGACCACATACGACTCCTGGGAATCTGTGCGGAACGGTAGGGCCACCGTCAGAACACCGGAAGTTGGATTCACACGGAACAGGCGGTCAATAACCCCATCGTTAGTAATCTCATAGATTAGCCGGTACTGTAAACAGACCAAGTCATGTTATCGTATTAATAGAAACTTCATTAATGACCTATTACAATATAAATTACAATAGGAATACGATATCTCTGAGTCGTAATACTGACTTGGTGAAATTACACCGTAATCTGCTGATACTGAAATGTAATAAATATTAACAGTGAACATTAATTTCGGATGCTATTACAAATAGATAATATATGCGCATAGGCTACACGCAATGTGTCAAGAGTAAATCAGTCTATGGATAAATATCCATGATATCGTATAAATCAGGCATGGTATACTAGTATATCCTCTTCAACTACACGTGTTCCAATGTATGAAGACTTGGTTGGTCACATCATGACTTACATTGAGTGGATCCGTTGCGTCTAGGTCGATGACGGTGGTGTCGACTGGGGTGGTTTCTGTCATGGTGACAAGGTACTCTGTCTGCTGAAAGAAAGGACTTCCCTCACGACGTATTATGATTGTCACCGTCGTCTGAGTGGACTGAGCAGGCGCTCCTCTGTCGCTGGCCCGGACAGTTATCTGCAAGCGAAGAGGTGAAACATATTGATGGCTTACTGATTTTATGAATCAGATTATGGACAGCACGGGCTAATTCATTGAGTGTTGCTACTACACATTACCTGATTACTTTCATAACTTTACATCTTTCAGTTAATACAAACAGTTTTCATTACATTGCATGTTCCATGATGGCCACTAGTTCGGAAACTGATGTTCTAGTATGAACGTACGACTGATTCAAAAACGAAGCGAATACATATTGTCCTTGCATATAGTCAATAAACGTACCCTATACACGTCGCTCTCCGCACTTGTCAGCGACACTCTAGGAGTAATCTCCCCTGATATGGAGTTCAACTCGAACAGTCTCTGCGCATCCGCGGGTCCCATGATGGTGTAGAAGACTTGACCATTGGGCGTGGCAGCTGAGTCGCTGTCCACTGCGGACACCTGTATGATTGTGGACATGACGGATATGGTCTCGGACACTGTGACGTCATACTTTCCAGTCTCAGTGAATTGGGGGCTGCCGGTGTTCCGCCTGATGATGACTGTTGCAGTGGCTGTATCCATTCTGCTGTATGCCCCTAGGTCACGTGCGACTATAGTGAACTGAAATCAAGAAAACTCAGTATTTACCATTGAACTCCTATAGACATTGCCTGTACGTGTACATTTTAGTTCATCAGAATCCATCATGTCATTGAATAGGCCTACTTTCATTAAGACACTCATTTGTGTATCAACATAGGTATTGGCTTTGTTTCCATGGACAATTGGTATTGGCTTTGTTTCCATGGACAATTGGTATTGGCTTTGTTTCCATGGACAATTATTGGCAGTTTAATGTTGGGAAGGAAACTTACCACAAAGGACGGCGCGATAGTTTCGGCAAGATTCTTGGAGACCCGGATGATGCCACTGAATGGGTCCACGGAGAAGTATTCTATAGCTGGTGAATTCGTGTTCATAACGTAGGTGAACGTGTTCTCGGGAATCTGAAAGATAGAACATTAGTATTATAATGTTCCACCCTTTAAAATTGTAGCATATATGAAACGGTCAACACATCTATTGCTAATCATTATATGAAGATTAGTAACTGTGTGCACCCACCGTTATATCAGCATCTGTTGCAGTGACCTGGATTACGCTGGAGCCAACGGGCAGGAAGTCGTAGATGCTCTGCGAGTAGGACTGAGGCTCGAATACCGGCGAGTTCAGGTTTCTGATCACTCTGATCTGCACTGCCTCCGTGATGACAATCTCTGGACTGCTGCTGTCGTAGGCGGAGACTAATAGCTGATGGACAGACAACAGACATTAGTCATTTCATTATCCGAACGGTTCTTAAAGTATTGCGTAACATTATCATTATAATATCATAACATTTCTCATAAGGTACTTTTTGGTATAGCTAAGGCTCCTGGTGATGTCAGAGTATCGTTTCTTGAAGCTCTCATATCAAATAGACTACGAGACCATAATGACCCTCGGAATGAACTCTAATACATGGGGATTGTGCACTTACGAGAGCGCCATGGTCTCATAGCGGATTTGATAGTTTAGAGAAACCATACCCCGTATTATATCGATGAAACATTGATCATTATTAGTTTGGATGATTTTTTGCTATCTTATTAAATATCATAACATTAAATTTTATAATAATGTTCTTTCATTATTATTCTTATACCGGGTGTGATTGCTTATTATTATCTCAAGTTTGAAATATTTTTTGTGATACGGTATATTTTTACTCCATCACAGTCTTGTATTTCCATGTAGATAGCACGGCAGAAGTTAATACTCGACAGCCCTCATCCAGTTGTGCTTACAGTGTACTTTGCGTATACGTCGGTGTTGAAGGTGAGCGGCTGTCGTATGTAGATGTCGCCGGTGACGGCGTTGAGAGAGAAGAACTGGGTGCCGGGACGGACGCCGTCCAGTCTGTACCGGATCTCGCCTCTGACATCCGGGTCCCTGGCCACGACGGTGAAGAAGCTGGAGTTGACTGGCTGGCGGATGGGGACGTCCACGTTGTACGGCGCATTCAGGAAGCGGGGGGGTCCTATGTCTCTCTGCACGGTGATAACCACGGTAACGCGGCTTACTTTCACGATGTTTGCCGCCCGGTCGTCCGATGCTTGCACTTCGAACTGATAACACAGCCAATTCATTAGACAATGCACCATTAATCACGGTTCTTGACAGGAATGTGTGGGAGTGAATAACCATCTTGAATAATTAAATCTGACTGCAAGACCATGCAATGAGTGAGTTATTATACAGTTTAACGTTGATGTGACGAAAGACCAAGCAGTATTTGATTTCTGGACCTATTCGGATGTACTGCCAGTGACAGTTTAGAGGCTACGTATATTGCTTATTGCTTATCGTATGCCAATTTGTAATATAAAGCTGGAAACTGGTTGTATTATGTACGTACAACAAATTGGTTCCTGGAAGTGTCTTGTAGAGAGGATCCCAGCGAAATAACACCACTGTCTGGATTCAGGTAGAACAATGACTGCTCCTCCGGTACGCCGAGATGTTTGTATGTCAGCTTGTCCTGGTGACAAACAACAAAATAATATATAAAATGTATTGAAATATAAAAATTATAAATATAAATACTACTCGAACAGAATTGAATTATACATTCTAATACATATTTCTTTTTACTGATAAAAACTATTCGTATTGTTGATTACGTATTGTAAAACGACCAGGAAGATAAAATTCAAATACACACCCCGTCAGCATCAGTGGCGGCTACCTGCACCACGGACTGGTACAGTGGGAAATTGTCAGCGATGGTTGTTTCGTATCTGGACGAGGTGAAGACCGGGCCATTCACATTCCTCGTCACTCTGATGGTTAGATCACCCTGTGTTCTCTTCTCAGGACGAGCTGTGTCGTAGGTGTGTATCCGTGCCTGCAACATAAGTAGAATACTTAATAGATGTATATGAATGTGTATTCTTCCAAAGATGGGTTACATGGCATAATTGGCACATATTCGGGTGGCGGTAAGTAATATATAGACTGTCATACAAATCTTTTAATGTGTGCTTTAATGAATACATGGATTGGAATCTTCAGTATTACATCGCAATGTCATCTACCATATTAATATAGCAAACGTGAATGCCCATGTTTACTGCATTAGCATCACTCACCACATAGGTAACACGTCCCAGGGTGTCCGACAGAAGACTGTTTCTGAGGATAACGTCTCCAGTGGTCGAGTTGACCTGGAAGAAGCTCTGAGTTGGGAACATCCCAGTGAGCTCGTACTTCATGGAGCCTTCCATGTCGGCGTCAGCTGCTGCCACTGTGAACACGATGGAGTCCACGCGCAGGTCTTCCTGAACAGCCACAGCAGCAGGCAGGTTGTCGAACCTTGGAGGATACAGATCTCTGAGGACAGTCACGATCACTGACGCCGTGGCAAACTGGCGATTGTTGGATATCAACTCTGTCGCCGTCACAAAGATCTGAAAGAGGAATAGTTACATGGTGAACAGAGTACAGAACTGACAATGAGAATGTACATGAAACTACATGCAAAAGGCAGCAAAGTATGTAGGGTTGTGTGTGTGTATAATTACAAGTGTATGCGTTACCCATGAAATGTATTGAGAGTAGTATTGTAATAAGACCACTGCAGATATTGGGATTCGAACACTAGTTGCTGGGTTGTGTGCCCAATGCTCTACCGACTGAGCCAAAAGGGTAAACCCGCTTACTGAGACTAGGAATATCTAAGCATACCCGACTACAATATATTTAGATATAAATCGGTGATGAAGAAAACTAACATCTGATCATACATGTTTTTTGATAACTATTATTCAAATAAAATCAAATAGGTATATTCTCAAAATTCACATTATAGTGACATAGAGAACATATAATACAATACAATACGTTTACTTACTCTGTACTCTGTTGTCTTGGACTGGTCACTGCTGAGTGGGTGTGCTACACGTAGGAGACAAGCATTGGCGTCGACAGAGAAGAAGAGCTGGTCGTTCACTGAGCAGCTCAGCTGGTTCTAGAACAGAAATTCTCATTTCTATTACCATTACACTAGGACAGTCACTATCAGGTCAGAAGACTTACTGTATTGTACTTGTACGTCCTGCTCCAACGGGATCCGAGATTACGAAACAGTTTGAATACGATTTCATGCTCAGGCTCAAATTTCATACGGGGAATTGAGCATGAGTTGTACTCAAAAAGGTTTCGTACTCTTGGGGCCAGGGATTCTTATTAACAGAGAAGCTCTGTATTTTAGCACGGTGCTTGGTCCAGTTCATTATAGTATGACAACCACCTTCATTGCGTAAGACAAACAGTCTTGTGCTGCTCACACTATACCAGCTATTAGTAGGCCTATTTGGAAAGAAGCAAGCTATAATTATCATGGCGCGGTACTTGACGAACATTACATCCGGTTCCACTTACGCCATCAGGGTCGGTGATGTTGAGTTTCTGGATGTAGGTGCCAACTGGGACGTCCTCTCTGATCGTGACTCTGTAGTTGGCCGGGCTGAACACCGGACCATTCAGATTCCGCATTACGCTGATGTACACCTCGGCAGTGTTCGTCAGATGAATGGCTCCAGTGTCGTAGGCTTTTACCCGCAGCTGAAACCATAGACATCATGAGCTTGTAACGTGGCATTCACATTAGAATGTGCCAAGAGCATTATGTATAACGCATTTGAAATAGTAATGTGTATGTGTACAGTAAATGTACAGTATAGCAAACAGTCCCGCCTCATTCTTACCGTATATGACCCAAGCCGAAGGTTGTCCTTTCGCAGATTCTGTATAACTGTAATCTGTCCGGTCTCATTCTGAACACTAAAAAAACTCGGAGCTGGGTAGTCGCCGATTGCTTCGTAGAACATCCGTCCCTATTAGAGTAAAATTGATCATTAGGATGATAGCTTATTAGTTAACATGACAACTGAGAAATGTTCAAAACATGTTGAAATGAAATATCAGAAAAACAAATCTTGGTCAATGTCAAATGTATTGCTTTCCAATACGAATCAATAATGTGTATTCTGATATTCATATTTACCACGCGACTTTGTCTGGTAGCCCGAACAGACAACACCAGACTGCCGACATCAATATTATCGTTGATAGTGATGGCGTATCTGGCATTATCAGTGAAGACAGGAAGTTCCGTGTCGCGATCAACTCCGATAAATACAGTCGCCGACACTTGGTTGGCCTCCGGAAATCCGTTGTCAGACACGGTGATAGTACACTGCAAGGAGAGGATTATTACAAGTGGTCGTAAATAAGAGCACCCATTCATTCAATTCTCTAAGAAGGAAGTAGTTGTTGGCATGTGTTGTTATGCGCTTGTATGTGATGGTACAGAAGAAACATCACTAATGGAAGGCGCCATATGCATGCGAATGTTTTGTCAAGAATCATGACTTACTTAAAGAAGACACTTGTAGGCCTATTTACAATAAATGGACTATTTGCAGAATCAGGCATCTTAGGCATGTACATTCTTTGTCAGGAATCCTGAATTACTTAAAGAAGACACGTGTGTACTCACAGTGAATGAACTATCAGCAGTGTCCATGACGGACTTTCGTAGGTAGATGATTCCGTTGTCAGCGCCAATATAGAACATGGTCTGACACCTCTCGTCGTTGCTTATGAAGTACGTCAGACGGTCCTGTTGAAACAAATAAATTCCTGTCAAGCTTATTGTGAAATGGGTAGAAACTCAATCGTAACATTATATAAGTTGTCTCTTGTTTGAAATGTAGCTAGACGAGTATACTGATCTGAATAAAAACTTACTTTGTCCTTATGTATACCTGTGCATTTAACATTACATTCTCAAGACAAATACATGACTGTACTTGTACGATTTCCCAACTGCATGGTTTTCATAGCTTTTCCAAAATAGTATTGATCTGAATAACATTATCCTTATATTACAATGTCCTAACTTCAATTGTCTTGATTTCTAATTTTCCTAATTTACATTTTCCCAATTTACAGTATTGTCCTAATAACCTATATTTTGTCATAACCTATATTGTCATAGGTTACATTGTCCTAACCTACATCGTCATGACTTAAATTATCCTAACCTACATTTGCATTACTTACATTGTCCTAACCGACAATGTCATGACTTACATTGTCCAAGTCCGTAGCAGTTAGTGTAATGACTGGCGATCCTATAAGCATTGATTCTGGAACTGTAGTGGAGAAGGTTTGCTGGATGAAGGTGGGGCTGTTGACGTTCCTAAGGATGGAGATATTTACGTCTTCGTCCGTGTATTGGTTTGGATTGTCGCTGTCGTACACTCGCAATCGTAGCTAAAACAACGAAAGACAACGTTCACTAATTAAGAATACATGTACATCATTAGTATACCAGAAAACATATTCACATAGAGCATTGTTGCTGTATTCTCTCATGGGAGCATCTATTCACAGGAAAAGAAAAGTTACGTAGATGCTCAAAAATAAACCAAGACACCCGATGTGAACTTGTCCTGTCAGGATTTCTCTTCTGATCCTGTCAGGGTCATGGGTCAACAAGACACCTATTTTTGCTGTGATCCAATCTTAATACAATGTGTGTATACATTCCATTAGCCAGGTAACAGTCCTTCAAGTTATGTTATTTCATGCAATGGATATCTCTAGTTAAGTATCAACTTACAACATAGTTCAATGCTCTGTCGTTTCTGAGGTTGCCTCTCACTAGTATACGACCAATCTGAGATACAGTGAAGAACGTGGGCGCTGGTGGTTCCCCTATCACAGTGTACACTAGCGTACCCTGCAATAAAACAAATACATAGTATCTAAAAGACAATTTAATACAATACAAACAATTATTGAAAATACATTCCCATAAATGCATCATCGAACCCGATGCTATTTTGTCTCCTTACATACGTCAACTATTTACTATTTAAGGTAGTGTAGTCATATCGGCCGTGGTCTCGAGGATGCATAAATGTCACTCCACAGTTCACTCGACGACATTAGAAATGTATTATAGATAAGGTAAGTGTATAATTTACACATATTACCGGTACACAAACCATAGCTGTACGTTATCCAAACCATACGATCTGAAGCACCGGTAAACTGATGAATAGTAGGTTATATTTACTAGTTCTAAGGTATTCGTGTCGTTGACTTACCTGTAGATCGTCATCTCTAGCAGTGACTGTGAAGATCGTGGAGCCGTTGGATACAGTCTCCGGAATGACAACAACGTACGGGGTGCTCTCAAACCGAGGCGCGAACTCGTCACGACGGACATACACCACGACTTCTGCACGAGCTTCTCTGACCGGACGTCCGCTGTCTGTGGCCCTCACGGTCATCTGAGTGTGGTCAAGACAAAGCATACAGACGTATTACGAATGATAGTGGTAGTCCATTGGTTCATACAGTGAAGGATACGTTGTAATTTAAAAGGTATCTGAGCACACAGATGCAGTATGCATCGTAATTCATTGGTTCGTCCAATGAAGGGTAAGCTGTAAGTTACATTGTATCTGAGCACACAGATGCAGTATGCATCGTAATTCATTGGTTCGTCCAATGAATGGTACGCTGTAAGTTACATTGTATCTGAGCACACAGATGCAGTATGTGTCGTAATTCATTGGTTCCTCCAGTAAGTTACATTGTATCTATCTGAGTTCCGTAATATACACGATGTGTTCAGAGGTAGTACTTAGTGTTATTCACTGGTGCATCTGATAAAGGAAATAGAATTCGTTACGTTGTGGTTAATGACTTTATTGAATAGGGAATTAGGGTCGCTGTTTGATGTATGTAGGCCTATTCCAATATAGCGGAAGTGAAGGTGAATATCTTTAAGCCTGACCAATAAATGCACACAGCAGCTACAATGGACACAGGTGCTTGAGGATATGATATGGATGATGTGTGGTTGCCCGTGTCTCGTGGTGTCTCACAGTGTCTCACAAAATAATATTAAGTTACTTCCTTTATTACATCATATATTATATTATATATATTAACTATAATATACGCAAGTTAGTTGTGTAACACCGTCAAATTTGCTAAGTGCCACACTTGCTATATTACCTACCCCAAAGAAAGTCTGCAAAACAATAACATAAATGATACAAAATATAAAATATGTATAACTTCTAAATCATTCTTCATATGTGTAAGGTATTCGAGAACAAAATATGTATTGCTGTCCAAAGCCTTGAATGTCTGATGACCTTCTCTGGCTTACCGTGAACTGGTGTGAATCTGATGCCAGTAGCGGCTGCCTCAGATAGATGACACCAGTAGAGCGCTCAATGAAGAAGAACGAGAGAGAGGAACCTCTGCTGCTATCAGCCACGATGTCAAAGAACACTTGATCCTTAAAACAACAAGCATATACAATTAATAATCTACAACCAACATGCCTTGTATAAATCGCTAGTACCCAAGCAAAGACCTAAAGAAAACATTTTTATTTTTTTTAAACTAATTAAATGTGAGTAATTGTGAAAAGAAACATATGACATTTTTATATCCTTATTTGCATTGTGATAAATTGTCGCAAATCCACAGTAAACAGTCACTGTAGTAAAGGTTAAGCAATAAAGTAAATCAATCTTAAAGCATTGTGACAACTGTTATACGGTATGCTAATAAAGTGAGGAGGTTATTACCCCGTCCAGGTCTGAGGCCGACACGTTGAGGATGGGAACTCCCAGAGGGAAGTCCTCGTCTATAGTGCGACTGTACCTAGTCTGGGTGAACACAGGACCGTTCAGATTCCGTCCTACCGAGATGAGGACATCTGCTGACACCCGCTGTGTGCTGACCTCGTCATCGTAAGCGACAACCCGCAGCTGGAATGCACCGTAGACATATTGCAAGTCAGGTGACATTCTACAAGTCCATGTATTGTGTATTACTAGAACTGATACTAAACTATTAAAGGTATACAATCACGGTTTGTTGACACATTTCATGGTCAAACTTATTTTAGCTGAAAGTATGTTAATTTGTTTTGTCTACGCAAGTATATTGGGCAACAAGTTACATTTACCGCATGCCCCACTGGTTTTCAATACTGTTATACTTTATTGTATTTTTGCATTATTTTTTTATCTCGAGATGTCTTCATGGCAAGGTTTGTACTGATGGGTGCATGTAGATCTGATCTAAACGGAATTCTAATACTAGTAACTAAATCAAGTTGTAAATGTCTTCAGTTTCAATCTGGCATAAAAATAAAATAAAGTATGTGTCATGTTAATGAAATCTGTGTTTGAATGGTGTATTTATCCATGTATTCATCGATATGGGTAAACTTACCGTGTACTCTGTCCTCGCTAAGCCGTCATTCTTCAAGGACTGTATAACCTTGACAGTGCCTCTTTGACGGTCTACTGCAAAGAAGCTCTGCGCTGGATAGTACCCGACAGCTTCGTATACAATGGCACCCTGGAAGAATGTTTCATTTATTATATGTAATGTTTTTACTTTACATTGTCAAATGGTTTGGGAACAATTAAAGATACAACTATAGTTTGGCATGAAATGCATTGACACCCCTATATAATAGTAGTTTTATGTATATCTTCTAATTCGTGGTCTGTTTTTATTTAATCTACTGCATCTTTCTATCCTTTAGTTAAATGTATGCTTATGTATTGTCCCACCGTGCTGCTTTAGTCTACATATCTGTATTGGTATACTATACTACACTATACTATGACACAATACCTGGCCTACTTTGGCCGCGTCATTCCATTGGTGTTTAATTGACTAGTCAACAATGCCATCCTCAAGAACGTTAAAATAGAGAATTCTTCCACCATCCCACGCAGAAATTTACTACCAACTTTACGTCCCTCAATCAAATAATGTTTATTGCCATCGCTGATTTTTGAGCAAATAAAATTATTTATTGTTATGACAAGTGGTATTGATTTACCCTGAGGTCGTTGTCCACGGCGGCCACTGTGATGATGACGTCGTCCACGTTCCTGGTCTCCGCGACGCTGACGGTGTAAGGAACGCCCACAAACTGCGGCGAGAACTGGTTCCGTCGGACGGACACGGACACGGTTGTTTCGTCGGACCGTCGAGGAATGCGGTCGTCACTGGCTCTGATGATTAACTGGAACATTCACACGAGAACACGGTGAAGCTTACAGGACTTGCAATGTCTGTATGTGTTCAGAGAATTACTGGCACACAGCGCTACGGATGTTGCGGGTCTCCTCCTGCTCTAAACTGACATGTCGTATTATTAGTGAAAGAATACTTCTAGAAAGCGACTCTACCCCAATTCCAAAATAAAAAGATTACTTATGACAAACTAATATAACTAAATTAAGTGCCGACTTTAATTCACAACAAGCTCTCACCAGGAAGTTGTTTGCCGAGGTGGTGTCCAGGGTCTTGGTCAAGAAGATGACCCCAGTGTCCGGGTTCAAATAGAAGTAGTCCGCCAGAGCCGAGGTCAGTAGAGTGTACCGGACATTGTCCTGTAATTTAACACGTGAGTCACTGACACGTTGTATTGGGCTGACTTAGTGGGAATTTTAACATGTAAACTGACGTTCAAGTATTGCAGGTTAATTATAATATCACATTCATAATATTGTATCAAGGCCAATGTATGTGTTATTTATAATACAATATGACAGAGAGTACATTGAAAGGGCATTGAAAGTTAAATATGT
The DNA here is from genome assembly GCA_034780755.1 of Lepetodrilus elevatus. Classification (NCBI taxonomy): domain Eukaryota; kingdom Metazoa; phylum Mollusca; class Gastropoda; order Lepetellida; family Lepetodrilidae; genus Lepetodrilus; species Lepetodrilus elevatus. Next base: position 8,158 of record JAVCKZ010006570.1, on the reverse strand, counting down.
AAATGAGGAATGAAGGTTTTGGCTGTAATATTCACGATAATATTTACAATAATAATAATAATACCTATTTATATTGCAAATTGATTATTCTAAGTGGCCTTTTTGTTATTATTTAGAAGATTGTGGAAGGGAGAGGTAATTGCGTAATTACCGTAACCAAATCATATTTTAGATCTTTGTCATCAATAATAACTTCAAATATAACTTGACGGTAACGACACATATAATTATTCAGCGCCTCACATTGTCCTTATCTACAGCGGTGACGTTAATGACCATCTGTCCGAGAGGGTACTCCGCCGCAATCTGAATGGCGTACGGCTCGTTGATGAAGATGGGAGGGTTGTCATTTCTGGCCACGAAAATATTGACAGTGGCCGTGGCTGATTGCGACACGAACGCCGAGTCGAACGCCTTGACCCTGAGGAGGTAGTTCTGCTTGTTGTCCAGTGTGAGATCTGAGTGCACTGTCACCACGCCCGTCGTGGAGTCAACTGAGAAGTAGCTGGGAGCCGGAGCGTCGCCCGTGATGTCGTACATGATTGTACCCTGCAGAGGTGAAGTAGGCCATTAGATCAGATCTGACTCTCAGCCAATGACTGCTGTAACATAGTTACCGTCACTCATGTCTCTGGAACTGTACTTATCTGTCGTGGTTGTATCTTGATGCATGTAATTCAACACCTTTCTGGGATGTTCAGGAAACCCTTAGGTCGACAAGAAGTCGATACATGGAAACGAATATATTCATATTGACATAGTCAGTGTGTACACAGAATTAATCCAGCTTAATTACTACATGAAACAGTACGTAATGTCTTTGAATGTACAGTATGTGTTTACTGATCTAACTCATTATTATTTTTCCCACCAACCTTTTACAAACATGTACATCTAAATTGCATTGGTATCATGGCGATCCATTAACTAAATTATATTTCAAATACAGTAGTAGCATACAACACTGTATCCGTGCATTACCTGTAGGTCGGTGTCCATAGCACTGACATGGAAGACTGAAGATCCCATTGGCGTCTTCTCCGATGTACTGAAAGAGTACGGAACTCCGACAAAGCGTGGAGGCTGACTCCTCAGAACGTTCACATACACCGATGTGGTCGTCCTTCTCACTGGGATCCTGTTGTCAGATGCCTGCACGCTCATCTGAATTGGAAATATACGCACAAAAATAAGATAGTTTTGATTCATAAGAAATCTCCTACTCAACTAGTAGGCTAATTTACTAAATAGCGTACTGTTATCATTGAATAAGTTCGTATTGGTTGCATCATATTCCATTGACTTCAGTTGTGATCCACAGCAAAATAAAATAGTTAGGTGTCCTGTTCTACGATCCTAATACAATCCTATAGGGGTCCTGGGAGGAAGCTTTCATCTCGGGTGTCATGGCCTGGACACATAACTAGTTTAGCTGTGATCCGTCTCTTTAATGTGGGTTTAAATTATAATGTAATACATACCTTGTATTGGTTGGTTGGGTTCAGATGGAGAGACTTCTTTAGGAATATATCACCAGAAGTTGGAGATATGTAGAAATATTCAAACGCTTCTTTGTCGCCCAAAATAACATATACTGGTGCATCCTGAGAAAGAAAACGTCTTCTTGTATTTTATGTGTGCATCAATAATTCAAAGAGTTACAACATATATGTTGTATTTATATGGATATAATTTCTACAATGGATTTAGATGATTCTGTATCATTTTTAGAATCACATTTCAATTGATAACAATAATATATATTGATAAGCAATTCCGGGTAAAACGGTCTTGTCTTCTTTAGCTACCTCGTCGACATCTGTGGCTAGAACGGAGGCTACTTCAGATCCGACTGGTGTGTACTCCGCTACAGAAAACACGTACTCCGGGCGAGGGAATAACGGACCGCTGGGATTCCGAATAACGTTGATAGTCACGGTAGCGTAGCCCGGGTTCGCTGGGTAGAAGGTATCATACGCCTGGAGACGTAGCTGAAAAATGATGAACAGGAACAAGCGTGTCAATAGACTGAATAGTGCAAGGGACATAACTAATGTCTCGGAAATACAGATAGAAGAAGAAGAGAAGAACAAGAGAAGAACAAGAACAATAACAAGAACAAGAAGAACAAGAACAAGAACAAGAACAAGAGAAGCTTTATTTAAAGTCGGATAACAAAAAAGTTAGCTCTGTAGAGCGATCCGACAAATAAAAGCAATAGAAATGGATAACAACCATAGTCAATCAATTGTGATATAAAAGCGGAGTAATGTTTGCGAAGAAATAGCACGTACAGTATACTGTGATAGGCCATCTTGTGTCAGTGGTGTCTTCACAAAGATGGCGCCAGTGTCCTTTTCAATTCGAAAGAAGGCCAGAGCGGAACCATCTCCAGTAGCTTCGTACACCATGGACTCCTGCATAGATTAATATCAATATTTTGAAAACTCATGTTAAGTTAAAATGCCTTATGGCCTAAAGACATGTTCAGGAAGAGTATAGGAACAGTATAGTAGATGCAGTCACAAAACAGTTGGCGTTCTCATAGTTCAGATGATGGTTACTATTAACTACAGAGGACTAATGTAGCGCTTTGAGCACGCTTAGAAGGTGGATGTGACGTATTAATAGTAACCAGCTATTATTATTATTATTATTATTATTATTACCTGCTTAGGTTTCTGACTTTTACAAGTTAATGCTAATGTGCGTTGGTAGCTATTTACCTTTCTGTCGGCGTCTGTGGCCTGCACCACCAGCACAGGTTGAGGTGTGTTAATGCTGGCGGTGTCTGGCACTGAGATGACGTACGAAGACTGCGAGAACCGAGGGGTAAACTGGTCTCGTTCTATAGTTATCTGAACACTCGTTGTGGTGAACAGCTCAGGGAAAGACTGGTCCCTGGCTTGAACAGTGAACTGCAAGGAAAGGGACTGAACATGATGATCATGACATGGTATATTGCCTATTGCATCACTACCGGATACAGAAGTTAAACATTTGCAGTAAGGTTAAAGCACGTGTGGATTGAATGACTTACTGTAGACAGTCATACATCGCAGACACCGATGTCAGACATATGCAGTACGGTTAAAGAACGTGTGGATTGAATGACTTACTGTAGACAGTCATACACTGCAGACACCGAAGTCAGACCTGTGTAGTAAGTTTAAAAAGCACATGTGGATTGAATGACTTACTGTAGACAGTCGTACACTGCTCTCAGACAATGGCCTTCTGACACTGATGACGCCTGTTGTTGAACTCAAGAAGAAGAAATCAGATGCCTCTTGATCAGCGCTAGTTGACTGTAGGATGGTGTATCGAGGAATATCCTACAAAGAAAAGCATGTAACCAAATATGAAATGTATACCAATTGAACATCATTCTATTGGTGCATGATAATTAGGAGGGATAGTCATCGCCAAGATAAATGAAGACACGGTTAGGTATTATCCCGGTTATTTCATCACATGAAAATAGGCGAATATAAATATTAGTGCACCCTCGAAACACAGGCCATTATGACCTTGTTGATGGATGTTAATGGCCTTGTTTTAGAGGATGATATTAGTGGAATATGTCATTGCGTTTGATGAATTATAAACAATATAGCTGATAACCCCGAAGTGCCTAATCATTAATACAGTGGTTGAGAGGGACTAACTACATACCCCGTCACCGTCTGTGGCTGAGACTTGCAGTATACTGGTGCCCTGACCAATAGACTCCGGTACGGTGGTCAAGTACACTGGGCTGGTGAACACAGGAGGGTGGGGGTTACGTATAGCGTCTATCAGCACGTCTTCAGCGACCCGGATCTCTGGTCGTAGAACTTCGTACGCCTCCACCCGCAACTGAACATAGGACATGGTATTATATTATGTAATATATAATACAATGTTCAGCATTTAAGAAGAGAAATGGCAATGGTGTGTGTTTTTGTCATGTCATACTGTGGAGTATTTGTATACAGATTGTCGCTACACGAAGGCATACATTTCCTGCTGTGACACAAGTAGGTTTGAATCAGATTTTGGATATGATTATATATAAAAAGGCTAACGTATTATGCAGACAGATGCTATTAACATTAGATGTGTTAATAGTTAATAATACTGAATGTATCAGCTATCAGCATTGGACATCTCACCACGTAAAGTAAGGTCTGATATGTGTCCGTAGCAAAATTCTCCTTCAACGTAATCTGTCCGGTAGATGGGTTCAACCAGAAGTATGTCGTCCCCGGGTAGAAGCCGACCAGCTCGTAGCGGATTTCATTCTGAAAGAGATTAGTGCAAATAAAGCCAAGGCAATGTACCGTCATTTGGAGTTTCGTATATCATTAATGTAAATGGTCACATATAATCTTTAAGGTCATCGGCAGAAATTCTGCTTACTCCAACATCCGGGTCTATGGCCGTCACAGTGAGTACGGACGTGTTCCGCTGCCGGTTGATGTCGACTTGTGTCCGGTACGGTGTGTTCTGGAACACTGGGGGATTGTCAGTTATTCGGATGATGATGATTCGAACTGAGGCCTGGGCAAAACGTCCACGGTTGTCCTTGGCGCGTAGATTTATCTGGAAAATACAAAATTGTATACACATTGAAATATGAATATGTAATAGCCTTGCTCATATAGAGAGGAGAGAGAGGGCGCGACAGAATGACTAGATAGACGGACATACATACAGGCAGATAGAGAGTGTTGTTTCATCTACCCATCGAAAAAAAACAGTGACATAAGGGAAGTCATCTTGACTGCAGTTGTAAACACCATACACACCAATCCATTAAAAAAAAAAACACCATAAAATAACAGGTAAACACGGCGTAGGCCCATGTGTTACTAAGATCTTGTTCACGTTTAACAACCACCGCAAAGTCTGGATTACTTACATCGTAGAGATCATTGGGTGCTTCCATGAGAATCTTCTTCGTGATGATGGCACCACTGTCACGATCAAGGAAGAAGAACTGGCCGCCATCTCCAGTAACGTTGACCATCTCGTATACCACCACATCCTGTAATGTAAGCAATACAATCAAGATTCGTTTATGTTACGTTTTCCATTTTTAGTATCATAGAATGTTAAATGTGCTTATAGCAGGGAGGCAGATGGCTGAAAAGGGGCTTATTTAATAAGATTGCTATAGGGGTACTACTGGTATATTTTAGTAGGTATTGTAGGTGTATTCTCATGATAATGTCGTATAATATCCAAATAGTAACTAATCAGATTGGTATGCACTTGCATATTATAATAGCCATGTAATATCCTAATACCAGTAGGCTACTTAATGAATTACTAGACGAATGTAACTGAGATCTATAATTCTACTTTTTAAGCTGAATTGAATCAAAGTGTGTCGGCCTACCCCTTCATCCTGATCACGTGCTGTGACCTGTACCACGGTGGTACCAATGATAACGTCTTCAAGGATGTGAGTCTCGTACGTGGCAGAGGGGACAAATATTGGTCCATTCTCGTTCCTTGTCACCAGGATTGTCACATCGCTTGTTTCCCTTGTTTCAGGGTAAGCGCTGTCGTAGGCAACTACCCGCAACTACAACATATAATTATACATGTTCATATGTTGAACTTGTAGTACTGGAACTACAATAGCATCGGTACAAAAGATAACCTGGCACCCGTTCCACACAACGATCATAGCGCTACGACAGTTAACATTACATGCAGTTTAGACCGTCTTAAAAATTAGCGCTACGATCGTTCTGTGGAACGGGGGAATGAATAAGTACGAAATGCCTTCATTGAAAGCATATGGTATCCATTTTGGTTTTGCTTTCACAAATACAAGTATTTTTAATTTATTTTATTTATTTTATTTATTTCATTTATTTTATTTATTTTATTTATTTTATTTATTTTATTTATATTTTTATTTTTTTATTTTGTTTACCAATTTATTAATTTACCTAGACGTGTGTTACTATGTATACGTGTTGCTTTGATTATTACTGTAGTTATCTGAAATATTCATAATCTATATCATCAAATATTGATATTATGTGACCATTGTTCACGTTCAATACTGTGTAGAACATAACTCTCACCGTATACGACGTAAACAACAATCCATCGCTCAGCAAACTGCGGATAATTCTGATCTGCCCCGAGGTAGGATCGACGTTAAAGAAGGACGTGGCTGGATACACGCCGATGGTTTCATACTGCATGCTTCCCTTCAGGTCGTTATCCCGGGCCAGCACAGTCAGGACGGTGAAGTCCAACTCTCGAACTTCACTGACGGCCGTAACGTAGGGCTCCTCCACGAAGAACGGCGGACTGTTGTCTCTGGTGATTGTGATGAGGACCAAGGCAGTGGCACTTCTTTCTGGGATCCTCTGGTCGCTGGCTTTCACAACCATCTGCAATGTCAGAGGAAACATTTGAACATGTCGCCGCGACCAACAAGATCTATGGTAATACAATTACCGACTTTGATTCATCTGTGCTTCAGTTAACTTAGAGGAAAACCGTGGCCAACAATATCTTTGATTTTCCATATTAGAACTGGATGCATCTGTCAGAGTTTCAGATATCTTCAAGTCAAGCAAATATATATAATCGTACGGTTAACATTTACGTTGTAGCTCATAGATTGCAATATGTAACGAATGGAGATACACTGAACATTGACTTTCAGAAACGACTATGGCTTACCGAGTATCGTGTTGCTGTAGATGTCGTCAAAAGTGTCCTCAGTGAGATAACACCACTATCAGGATTCACGTAGAACAGGTTCTCGTCGATTGACAAAGAAGAAAGGCTGTACTTCAAAATATCCTGAAATTGGTAGAAACAAAAACGTAAAGTACAATTCCTCCCACCGACATATATCAGCCAAATGAGTTTATCTTTGAACTTAATATTAATATATAATTCCTAGTATCTGTTTATCCTTTCCTCCGTAATAGTTGGTGTAGGTACATACCCCGTCAGTGTCCACGGCTGTGGTGTTGAGGAGGGTGTCCCCCAGAGGGTATGTCTCGTCAAGGGTCAGCTGATAGGTATCCTGGAGGAAGCTGGGCCCACTGGGGTTCCTCAGAATCTGCACAAATACTGCAGCTGTCGTCTTCCTCTCAGGGTGCTCGCTGTCGTAGGCCAATATCTGGAACTATTTGTGAAAAGCACAATAGAATTTGATGAACAGTTGTTGGCATAGAATTACTCAACCATCGCGTCCTCCGACATGTAATCATTACCTTGCAAAATATACTCTGCAAAAGGAGTAACGCTTTATCAACTAGCGCTGCGAGTAGGTCCTGGTGAACTGAACGCAATGTACTAGTATATACTATAATATGAAATAAAGCAAAGCCTTGGAAACTATACGTATACCATAACATTTTTCTGACAACCTTCTGTCCAAGACTATAATATAAATAAGTCAGACCACGTGGCAGACTATGTTTTTGTAATAGTCAGACAGAAGACGCATTCGTATGCGCATACTAAAAGCGCATAAGCAGATAAACCTGTATGTATTTATTAATAGTTTGATCAGTGTCCGAGTACTACCGCTGTCCGAGTACTGCCGCACCCGCTCTATATGTTCATAGTCAATTAACTGTCACCTGGATGCACAATTTTTCCAATGACCAGTACTTAAATTAAATATTGCACAACAATCCCCTTGTTATTGTACTTGTTTTCCACTTTGTATGTGTTATGTTTAATGTCTGTGACTGCGAACCTATCAGAAGTATCGAATAATTCTGGTTACGTGGAATAATATAAGCAGTCAAACTGTGGCCAAATATTTCATCTAGTGTTGTTATGTTTTCATTCGGATTTGTGTCGGGGGTTTTCATGGGAGAAATGCATAATAGTACGGTAGGAACTACAAATTTTAGTTTTCTTTTCTTTATTTTGCCGTGTGAGTCGCTCTTACTTTATTGAAAACCGGTAATACGAGGATATATGAAAGGTTTTAATTATATATATATACCACATAAGTGTAAGGAGATAGGGTTACGTAATTTTAGTGTATCCCACAGTTCGTGAGATTGGCTGGTTATAATATAATATAACCAGCCAATCGCACGCTTGTCTGTAAACATCTGTGAGTTCTCACGCTATGCACGCCAGATTCTCAAACAGATTTGGTCATTATTTACATTGTTTT
>JAVCKZ010006459.1:0-20626 GCA_034780755.1 Lepetodrilus elevatus | reverse complement strand
TTGGAAGTACAAACATGATTTTATGTATGTCAAGTGAATGTATTTTGCAGTTGTAACTAAGAACTAGTCCCAAACGACCATAAATATCTGTGATATTATGCCTTTAAAATTAACGTATATTACCTTGTTTAACTACTTTAAAATTAATGCATAATAACTTTTTAAACTACTTTAAAATTAACGTATATTACCTTTTTTAACTACTTTAAGATTAATGCATATTACCTATTTTAACTACTTTAAAATTAACGTATATTACCTATTTTAACTACTTTAAAATGAATGTATATCACCATGGATTACTTTCAAGTTAACACAATGCGACAGACAACTCCCACGTGACATAGTTGTTGGGGGTCATTATATTGTTGGAATGTCCTACTTTGTCCAAACAGTGAACATTCTGTCCAAAAGCTTTAGGACTTTACTTATACTATATGATAAAGCCGTGATGTTCTACTACATAACATTATGTAAACCACCTTGTAGATCTTAATCTGCATATTCCGACCCAGTGGATTAGTAACTATCTTGGAGTGGGAGGAAAACCCGCAATAACTAGGGAATGCAACTTGACAGACAAGTCGTGATATTAGTGAAAGATTCTAGAAAGCGACTTTAAACCCCAATACAAAAAAAATAAAATTAAATAAGTAAATAAATAAATAAAGGTGGTATCGGCTGGTATGAGTTCTCATAGTATTCGTACACAAAAATAAACTATTTTATTATTTATTTATTATGCACCACCCACACTTTCCCCATACATGGAACCACGCTGGTGTCTGTGTACACCTAACCCCGAGATTACGAAACTTTTCTGAGTACGAGTTCATACATAACTCAGAATTTTGTTCATAATACGTTATGTTTTTGAGCATAGCACGTGAGTTGAGCACACAAACGTACTCAGAAAGGTTTTGTAATATCGGGGCCAGGATTACTGGAAATAACTTATTTTCAATGTACGTCATCTGCAGAAATTATGCACAATATAAATTACATACATTTATTTTTGAAGGAGTATAGCTTAACCTAAAATTATGCGCATATCTATGTGATAATTTATATAAGTTCGAGTGAATCACAAATGTCGACACCTCGACATACCCTTGACATACCCTCAGGCGAGTCTATGATGAAAGGAGTAGTTATGGTTTTGTCCGTAGACAGTTATGTAATGTTTGTGTTTCCCAGCGTACCTACCCAGTTGTACAATTCTTATATAATAACTCAGATATTCTATGCCATTATAGAAATATTACGCTAATCCATCATTACTTACAAATACTAATTTTGCGATTTGTGGCAGTGTGACTCGTCTAATTACGCGCGGACCGGGGGTCTGAGCAAATGATCAATTGAAGCATTTATAGAAAAACGTTGATTAATGAAGCAATTATCCACAAACGAGCAATTGTTCCCTGGAACAGACCGCGGAGTTGTCCGACTACCCACGGTTATGTAAACCGCTTCAATACGTTCGTAATTTGAAGACCTATTGACGGCTATTGGCAAATGTACTGGTCCTACAGCCAAGGCGTAGCGTAGCGATGGTGGTCTTCCTTACAATATCTGCTTACTTGAAGAATTCTTGCATGTTCTTTTCAGCCGTAATGCACATTAACGCGGGCTCAAAGGGTAATGGCACGATTCCATATGCATGTCACTGATTCATGTACATTACTGAGCATCGTTGCATGCAATTCAGCAATCAATAGCCGTGTATATGCATTCACTCGTACATGGTTCTTCTTAATGTTTCAACATGCGACACACCCCGTGTTCATTTTTCTTTATATTTTGAGACTTTGGCGAATGCTTTGGCGGCATTGACAAACTAGGTTAATTTTTTTCAGTCTGCGACTTTCCTCTTAATATTTCGGTATACGATACTGTCCATCTTGCTATTTCAATCTGGGATTGGTTTGGGTTTCTATATTCACAATTTGACGCATTTTCTGTACTTATTTAGCATTGGATATCGGTTCTGTTATGATTTCAAAACACGATACTATAGTAGTACATGTTGAAACTTAAATACGTGACGTACTAATGTGATAAACTAACATATTCTTAACACTTCGATTTTTAAAATGTACAACATACCGCTTTTATGGCAATTATAAAAGCAACGCCAAGCCAATTTTGGCTGAACATATGTAATAATATTTGCAATTTAAATATAATATCAACTGCAACATGCATGTGTTAGATACTTCAACAAACTATAGTTTTACCTTTCCCCTATTTTATACCTTTGATATTTATTTTGATACCTGAGTATGCCATACTTTATATTTCCAGTATGTTCAGTTCGTTTGAAGTTTTGATGTATTTCTTGGCGATATTTTAAATACGTGACAGTTCATATTCCTCGTGTGACATATTTAATGTTGATTCCTTCAGTGTGTAACACAATTCATTGTATTTTTTTTGTAAACTAATAACATCAGAAATAACGGATCAGTTACATAGGAGTAAATGGATATTGTCGCTATGACATTCATATGCGCCAAGGGAACGTCGCTGAACGTATAGTACGCTTTCTTGACATCTTGCAAGTTGCACTCTCAACATCTTCCAGAAACATTTCAGAGGAAAAATCCATTGTGGCAGCTATTATAGATATCCCGAGACACCCCTCCGAGACCTGGGCCACAAAAACCCGAACCAGAACACGCAATCGTGTCCTGAGCTGAAGAGGACGAGAAGCACTTCTTTTCTCTGCCATTGCCTTCCCGCATCTCAGGACTAGCGGACAACGGTGGCACCGAGTTACATCTCCGCCTATCCCTCTTTGGTCTTCCGTCACGACTTGGCATTGTTACGCCAATTTGTAAATTGAGTGTTTGTTTACATACGCATATTTATTCGCTTTTTGAGCCGAGGCATCTCTCCACCTAGTCTCGCTTTGCCTATGAACGTAGCTCTTCCCCTGCTTGCGAAGATCAATGTGCTCCGCATCGATTAGTCTTTGATTCCGGGTTGCTATAGCAGCAGGGACATCACGTGACTCGACCGAGGGCGTGCGAATAAATATTTCATAAAGATCGTCGTCATGTGACCACTTAATGACGGATAGGGCGCTGTTTCGCTGGCGGTCCTGTATTGGCGGATTTATATGTATGCACGTGCGATATGAATTAAAATAATGGAAAACGAAAATAAATAAACAGAGGCTGCGGTCCCGAATGTTAATTGCGGTAAATGCGTATTATTGGCGGGCAGAGTCTGGATAGCAACTATACTTCATATGTGGATACATTTAGCGGGCAGGGCCAATGCAGGGCCAATGATGGTCCACAGTGGTTTGCACGTGAGACAGTTGGCCACGCAGTGCTCAGCAATGAACTGCGTTCCTCTTAGACTGCCTTGTTGGATTTAGTGTGTGTGATCGACTCGATTCTCGTGTGTTTTCTACATGTTGGATGGAATGAAACCGCTATCGACTAATTCTGGCTGTTCTCGCTGCTTCCGCGGGCACCTACCATCACGCCAATATATGCAGACTGTTTCGGAGCGACTTCGGGCAGCCATCATGTAGTATGTCAGGACACACGAGTCTCCGCTCCGTAGTTCAATGGACAATACATATGGAGTATTCCCGCGGCACCCAAGAGACCCGATGGGAAGTGATGGACGGGAAGAAGCAGAATAGACGATGGCCAGGAGTTTTCTACCACTAGCCTAGTCCGACATGGGGAAAAAAATTCAATGTATAGGCCGATATGTTATGAATGGTCAAACCTTGGGGAAAGGGAACTTCGCGAAGGTGGAACTGGCAACGCACAACGTCACGGAATGCAAGGTAAAAACCACTTGTTGTCTTCAGGAATGTTATTCAATTCCTTGACTATTTATGTACTCTGTTTTTGTTTGTAATGTTCCGCTGTTGACGCGCCGTAATACCCCTGCGCCACACCCCTTCCATGTGTGAATTTCGCTTAGAGGTGAACTTGACATATTACGTTTGTTTCTCCATGCTCAAAGACGTCACGTCTCTTGTGGTGTGTCGTGTGGTGTAGATGCTCATGTAGACGATGTAGATATGTATGTATTTGACGTGAGGTCCAGACAGAGACCGGGGGATATCAATAGTACAGCCTGGTGACGATCAGTCGTTGGAGGAGACTCTCGCCGTGGAATGGCCGTATACTGCGATGATGTCATACCACATCAAGAAACATATTAGCCAAAGCCTGATGATTATTGCAGGGGATGGCAGAAATTGAAGTAGTATTCCGCGATTTGCGATCACTACCAGTTCAGATATAAGTATGTTTATCCGACATGACATTTGTGACGTTTCGAGAGCATTGCTTGTAAGAAATGTGACCTAGATCCACAGATGGTACTTCCAGTAGCATGGCAGACGGTGCGAATGGACTTAATTTACTGGTGTAAATTACATTCTACTCATAAACTAATGTTGTTGGGAAAACAATTTACAATTAAATGCATCCACTGCTAAATTCCTAAGTTGTTAAATTGAACCTAAGTGAACCCTAATTACTGTATAACCCAAGTGCAAGCTGTGAAGCTACAGCAATTAACATCAATATGCTAGTCCCATTTATTAATTATTGATGTGTAGGATAATTTAAAATGTGTATACTACCATATTGTTCTATTTGGTATCCGCAGTATGTAAAACTGCAAGGCAATTGAAACTAACACCTGTTACCATTGCAAAATACCAAGTTCAAAGTGTTCAAATAAAGCAGTGTTAATAAACTAACACTTGCCAGTCTGTGCACTGACCAGTGTGTATACACCGACTATAAGGGTACCACTAGAAGGACACTATGCTACAATGTTCCCACTAATCAATGTCCTATCTAATTGCAATGAGTCTCTGCAAGGTGTCAACAGGTGTAAGCATTGTAATTACAATTAAGTCTCTATCATTGATTGTTTTAATTGCAGTGTTCCAGTTTCATGCTTGGCTTGCTGTATCAGAGAGGAGATTAATGAATACTACACTGATCACTAGTGATAAACTCTTGCTTAACCAATTTATGTCTATCTTAGTATACTAGTTATATTTAGATTGCTATTTTCACAAGTTTACCATAATTGCATTACAATAGCCAAGTAAAATGTATACTTATTGCATTTTCAGTTGTTGTGAAAGATGTATTTCATATGAGTCTGCCATGTATACACCCCATAGACTTTTCAGTAAGGTATATTGTGTAGAAAATTAATAATTGGTAGACTAAAAGACTATCTGAAACTTGATCAATACAAGGCTTAGAGCAAGGCTGTCAAAACCTAGTAGAAGAACTACTGACTAGATATTCATTCAATATTTAATGTTGTTAATATAACTAGATATTTCCAAAACATATGCAATGTCAAATTTAATAAATTTAATCTTATAATGTTGCTTAATGAAAGAAGCAGTTCAGGGTATCGTTTCTGGAAGCTCTCTTAGCCTCTAAGGGACCATAGTACTCTCTTTGCTGATAGCTAATACATTGCTAAGAGAGTGTAATGGTCCCTTAGTGGTTAAGAGAGCTTTGAGAAACGATACCCAGATTAGTATCAGTAATACTGATACCACATATAGTTTGCAATGGTCTAACACTTTTATTAATCCAAATAAATATAATATTAGCATTGTTAGTTAAGTTAGCACTGTGAGGTACCTAAACTTTGTCAGAATCATGAGTATGGTAGTAAGTATGATCTAAATCCCAAGGAGGGGTGTAATGTTAGTAAGTGGACATTGTCTGGCATCTTTCATCCTAGTTGAATCCCATTTCATAATGATAATAGTCTTCTATCATAGGTGGAAGCCGGAGCATTGAGTGCATTAGTATCCAGACTATGAGGAATTGTTTTCCACAATAGCTGGAATCCTGTCCAAATACAACCTATTATCTATATGCAACACAAGGTGTATTATCTCCCACCATAGATGGAATCCTGTCCAAATACAACCTATTATCTATTGCAACACAAGGTGTATTATCTACCACCATAGATGGAATCCTGTCCAAATACTGCTCATTATCTTCTATCAGGTGATCCATTATCTTTTACAGTATCTGGAATCCTACCCATATATATATGGTCCATTATCTATCATTTATAACAGGACCCATTTAATTCTGTCAGAACAGAACTCACTATCTTCCAATCCAAACAACAGTTTTCATTACCGTCATACATCCCAGTAGTTAGACCTTGTAGGTATGGATCCATAAATGTCATGGGTATTTTTTCCCACCTGGTTTAGTCGTTATAAACAATCTATTGATTGGCAATTGCCTATCATCCTACTGGGTAAATGACAATCATGTATATGCAGACACAACTTTATCATCATTACAGTCATTCTTCATCATAGCTTTTGGTACAAGCTGAAGAACTTTCAGAGCAGAAAGTTAGACAAAATCAAATAACTTAGGTAATATCTAGTCAATGTGAACATACTTGTCATTGTTTATGGGAACATACTTGTCATTGTTTTGTTTCTGATATGCATACAGGTGACAGGTCATGAAAAACTAAATAATATTTTATATATGTTTTTTCAATTAACATGCATGTTTATTATACAATATAATTTATACAATATATATTTCTCAATTAAAATAAATTATGTTACTGTACCGGTATATGTAATGATGTTGGGTATTTTGTTAGTCAGTCTGTCAAATATTATTGTAATATTTAAATATTTTTCATTTATGATACGTCATACATGTTGATAAGAATATCAAATGCTTTTTATGATGCCTTTTAGTGATTTGAATAATGTATATTTGATTGCTGTAAATGCAAATGGATTAGTGCAAAATAATGTTTGGATTGTATAAGCAATTGCTTTCATATCACACCTTATGCATTTCGTGACATTGGACATGGCATTTGTGATAACTACTGCTTATTAGTAATACATTGCCATACTGCAGTTCTGTGATGTCATTGTTTGAATACTATTTGTCCTAGCATACCCAGCTGTAATTGGGTACCATGGTAGAAAGAGCACATACTGTTGGTGCCACAATTCTAGACCCTACCAGACAGTTCTGCTTGTGGGTACAGGAATCATACAAGTCTTCTGTATTCTTCATTTTCTGTGCTCATTTCTATGGGGACCACTGTGTACAGGTTCTTCCTCTAGGTTCTTGCTCTAGGTTCTTCCTTCCTCTAGGTTCTTCCTTCCTCTAGGTTCTTCCTATGTTCTCTCTCTAGGTTCTTCCTTCCTCTAGGTTCTTCCATCCTCTAGGTTCTTCCTAGGTTCTCTCTATAGGTTCTTCATTCCTCTTGGTTCTTCCTTCCTCTAGGTTCTTCCATCCTCTAGGTTCTTTCTAGGTGCTTCCTATATGTTCTTCCTTCTTCTAGGTTATTCCTTCCTCTAGGTTCCTCCATTCTCTAGGTTCTTCCTAGGTGCTTCCTCTAGGTTCTTCCTCTAGGTTCTTCCTAGGTTCTTCCTCTATCCACAGCTCATACTATACACTGCATAGATATCTGTCCATCTCTTGTTGTCTATATGTCACATGGTTTTGAGACAGGTTCTTGTATGCTGCCTCAAGTCCTGAGTGAAATTAATGTTCACTGTTCCGAGCTTTACTGTTGTATCTCGTGGGTTATTCTAATTATTCAACATAATCATTTAATTGGAATAACTCATGATAAACTACCGAAAAACGTCTTGATTTAGAGAGATGGCCACAGTCCGCTGATGAGCATTCGTCCGCCTATGATGTCAAGTCATGACGTTAAAGTCATTGTCTGGCGAACGATGTCACAATCATCGAATTATGCAAAATCCACACTGTTGATTATGCTATCGTTAATACACAGTAGAAATCCACCATGTATGTTGAATTATTGTAGTTTTGCACTTGGCACTAGTCTAATGGTAGATATTCAACTTCAAGTATATAGACTGCGTGTAGTTTACGATAACTCCAACGTCATGACGGCAGCCTAATCAGGATTAACACTGACCTACATGTGAATATGATGTCACTGACATATGTTGCTTCCAAGATGACCAGACTTCTTTGTCCATGTCAATATTAGGTCAACAAGGAAGACCTAGCTAATTAGCCAGCTACAGGTGTGTCTGTTACAGGTATGCATGTCTCAGTGTCGTCACACATAGCGCAGGTAAGATAGGCTGTCGACATGCAACTGGTAATCAACAGTCGTATTCTGTCAGTAGTGACAATTACATCAGGTGCTTTAATTACATGAGGTGGGTTAATTACATTAGGTGGGTTAATTACATTAGGTGTGGTACATTGCAACAAGTCCACAGTAAATGCTGTGCCATGGCAGCATCAGGAATTGTGTTGTTATATTCTTTTTTTTTTAATACTAAATTCTTAACTTCAATGTTTAATCTTCGTTCTTTTAACACAAGTTACGGTATAATAAATCACATTCATATTCATATCTACCAATACTATGTGGCATTCTCAGGAATTATATTGAATGTTATCTCATGTATTGAACCAAGAATAAATAAACTCATTATGTTCAAAGACAATGGTTACTATGGAATAAAAATAAACAAATAGGATGCCCAAATGCCAGATTTCAAGGTCACAGAAATGTAGGGCATACTTCAAAGTCAGTGACTAGTATATAACTAGTCCAAGGTCACAAAAACTTGTGCCAATTCAAAATTCACAAGGACTGGTGTCTAGTTCAAGGTTCTCAGACTAGTCTCTAGTTCAAGGTCACAGACTAGTGACTAGTCCAAGGTCACAGTGTCAGCAGTGCCCTAAGGTAATGATGTTATTGAGAGGTCATACAACTGCATGACATAGTAGTGGAACAACTGTATTCAATACCATTACAAGTTGTCGTTTCTTCCCTTAGCATAGTGGAATCCCTGGTGAACGACCTCGTACACAATACGCTTACAGACAGACAAATATGGAATGAAAAAGGAATTATTTTCCATAAATACTGCTTTCCTTGATTCTGGCCGAAGCTGCTCACAGTCTTCAAGCAAGGCGCTATGAATTACGTAGAAGCACTAACTGTCCAATCGTGAACTGACTTTGTCAATTATTCCCCGGTTATGTCTGTTGGCTTTCACGTGATAATCTGAGAACAAACACGGGATCAGGGTATATTTGCCCCGGTCACTCCGAGCACAGCTAGGCAAACAGATTTGTCATGTAAATATGTCATGCATTGCCCTTCCCTGTCATGACATTGTGACAGTGTCAAGGAAGTGAGTGTATTGCCACTTTCGAAGTGTCGCAACCACGACAGCTTCATTGTGCCAACGTGGGTATTTTGTGCGATAATTCAGGCGGTTAGACGACAGGGGAGTTAATGCTATTGTTACAGTACAAAGTCCTTAATCTGGAACAAAAATTTGCAGATGTGGTTAGAGATCATGTCGGTTACTTTCAGTTCAGTTCAATTTGTATCATACTTCAGAGATTAAGCTTGTTATGACATTAAAAATATGTAATAAATCTAGTTAAATTGTCTAATCATGTCCAATATTGTATATATTCATGATGGTCTAATATCTATTTTGTATATTCTTGGTGGTATAATGTTTGTACAGTATATTCATGATAGTCTGATACTAAATAGCTATCTGCTCATTTTCATTATGGTCTAATGTTCACCTACCTATATTAATGGTGGTCTAATTCAGCTCATTTGTGGAACCATACATGCATGTACACAAATTAATTTCTTCTAATATTTCATGGGTAAATCTTTCTATGACAGGTCCACCGATTTTTCACCAATTTCAACCAAAGCTTCCATTATTTTCCATGAGTATCCAACAGGTTCTATCAACTTCCATCAGTTTCCAACAGTTTCCGTTAGTGTCTATATGAGGTTCCATAAGAGTTTCAATTGGCACCAGTCAGCCTAATACAAGCAAGACGTAATTTATGCACAAATCTTGAAAGTACCTTTAAACCCCAAAACAACCAATCAGTGAGTCAGTCAGTCAGTGAGTCAGTCAGTCAGCTTCCTGCAATTTCCATGAAAGTGTTGGTCAGATTCCATCAGATTCTATCAGATTCCATTAGTTTCCTTAACAATTTCTGTCAAATTCCATGAGTTTCCATGAGTTTCCATGAGAGTTTCCATCAATAGTCAATAGTCAATTTTAGTGACCACACATCTCCATAAGAGTGTTGGTCAAATTCCATCATATTTCATTAGTTTCCATAACAGTTTATGTCAAATTCCATGAATTTCCATCAGCTTCAGTCGGCTTCGTACAATTTCCGTTTAGTGACCACACATCTCCATAAGAGTGTTGGTCAGATTCCATCAGATTCCATTAGTTTCCACATCAGTTTCTGTCAAATTCCATGAGTTTCCACGAGTTTCCATGAGCCCTCTGGTGATAATCGTCAGTTTGTTGATGAGTCTGGAGTTGGAGATGGACGGCGCCGAGTCCATAGGGAGATCAGCAACTTTCTCATCTGCTTGTTTATTGCCATGTGCGGGATGTATGGAGCTGTCAGACATGTGTAAGTCCTGGGATGTAGGGAGCTGTCAGACATGTGTAAGTCCTGGGATGTAGGGAGCCGTCAGACATGTGTAAGTCCTGGGATGTAGGGAGCTGTCAGACGTGTAAGTCCTGGGATGTAGGGTGCTGTCAGACATGTGTAAGTCCTGGGATGTGGGGAGCTGTCAGACGTGTAAGTCCTGGGATGTAGGGAGCCATCAGACATGTGTAAGTCCTGTGTGTGTCCTGGTCACAGAGCCTCGCATATCAAATTAGTAGCTTTCTGTTACAACCAGTCAATAGAACTCAGCTAATTATGCAACGATATACATCGGCAAATGAAATCTAATCATGCCTGAACCATAAAGTGACATATTTAGCAAGTTAGTAACTAAGCACAGAATCTATATTAAAGTGAAACTTATAAAATATTGATTGGTTTTTGAATTTTGTATTATTTATAGAAAATATGTTGAATGTGGAAGTATGATGTGGAAATATTTTTTAAATTTATTGTTTGTTTTATATTGTTGGGATTCAGAATATTAATGGATTCATGTATTTGTTGGCAACAGCTGGGTCTAACTGCATGGACAGAACAGAATTGCCTATCTATTTTTGGCTTGTAACTACAAACATTTTATTCAGTTTCACCTCAAATTTATATTTTCAAAGTGTCTTTTTCATGAAAACATACAGTTCTACTTTGCATAACCTACTGTGGGTATGTTGAAGATGAAGCAAACCTTTTTCAAATATAACCATAATGTGACTTCAATGTAAATTTAATGAATTTGTCAGTAGTGGGTTGTATTGTTGAACTTAGAACTTAGAATTAGGTTATGTATAAACTGAATGCCATTTTGGTATTTTGTTTTAAGGGAATTGTGATACATATACAACAGTATGATTTATTAATCAGATAGTAATTTTTTATATTTACAGCATTTTACTATATTTGTAGAGTCTGTGTTTCACGAAAAAGGGATATACCTGTAGTTGATGTGATGTGTAAATTGAGGTATACATGATGTTTTGTGATAGTAAAAACATGGCACACAGACTGATCAGGCCATGATGACAGTATCCTTGAACATTTCAATGCTGGCCATATTCAGTGGGAATTAATGAATGCGAGTGATGTGAGATGTTATCCCATTTTCAACAAGATTTCACTGATTGTCTGGTGATTTGTTTGTCTTGAGAATCAACCTACTACAGTTATTAGTAACAGAAGGACTTAACAGGAAAACTGGAACAGAACTGTGCAGTTTTAAAATCCATTGCATCATATTCTTCCCAGCTCATCAAACTGTTCAAAATTCACCACGAAGACGACAAGAAAAGCGGCAAGAAGCTGCCCCAATACTCTGGAGAGTTCCTTTTGATCCTAGAACTCGCGCACCAGTTGATCCAAATCCATAAATATCTCCAACTGTACCTAGCTGTGTAATTAAGTACAAACATGATCCTGGTCGGCGGCCTCAGCTGCATGCTCCCCAGGGAGCTGAGCCAGTTCATGGTGTGTCGTGACCGAGGAGAATGATATTATTGTTGTTATAACAGTTGTCTGAGTTTGTCGATAGCTGTACTCGTGGCTTTATCCAGGATATTATGATACTGCTTTCTGCCGATTGCTGTGGAACAAAGCGTGACCAAGACTCCCAGATGGAGCAAGGAGGACAGAAAAGGCATTCATTTATTATTTACCGATTCCTTCAGATAAGATTTTGTTTCCCAAGACACGGCATTACGACCATGGCTTTGTATCCAATCCATTCTTTCCCAGTTCCACTCACTCATTGAGAGCGTAGCAGTACTATCTTCCAGTCATGCGTTGTCTATTTGTCTTAATTAAACAATGGCATGTAAACACAGTGAGGAACTAAGCACTATAATATGTATCCATGTATTCCATATTTTATGGAATATTTTAACCCACCCACACAGTGCTAAAGTCTTTGTCTGATTAAATATATCATGTAAATTCAATTCTATTTTCATCCCTGTATGTATTGAGAGTTGACTGACTATATTAAAAAAGTCTTAAAAGTACACTTAAATAGTACTTTATTGCACTGAAAACTCATTATATATCATCGAAATATGTTCCCTCACTATCACAATAGAAGCAAATTTATTATATGACTGTGATGATGATATATGACTACTGAACTGTATTCTGCTATCTCCTTCAAATCAAATCTCATTATGTTTGCATTCAGTCTTCAAGTAGCCAGTTCGAATCTGAAGAACGAGATGAAATTTAATATTCTGCACAATTTACCAGAGACTACTAGAAAACGTGTTTCGAGGACATATCAGTGTCTGAGTGGTCTCCCTTTTATTCCGCTCTCATTTTGTTGCTCTGGTAATCGCTCTGAGCTCTTTTGAAAATTCTCCATTGATTCGCATATAGAAATCCTAATTGAAAAAGCAGAGACCTATTTTGCAAGTGCATACCATTTTGCAGTATACAGCTAAGTCTCTGTGAACAACACAGACAGTCAGACAGACAGACAGACAGACAGACAGACAGACAGACACATGTGTATTGTATCTCAGCGCCATTGTCCAGACAGCAGGAAGACCTACTACAAGAGAGACGGAGGAGGGGGTTCTTCCTTGTCTGGTGTGTTAACCTGTTACTTTCTCCTTTGATGACTAGGGTTACTATTGATTGTTCTTTACCAAACCATTGGCCGGCTGCAGGAACACAGCAAACAGACACCAAGATAACACACACAATTGATCTAATTCATTTTCGTAAAAGATTTTGCATGGCCATAGAATTACCCCCCAGTTTGGCATCAATTGTACGGCGTCCGGGGGATATGGCGCTGGTACCTTGTCTGAGTTCCAATCCCTGGGCGGTACCCATTGTGTTGGGCCGAGGGAGGCGGTTCAGTTTACTACTGGTACATATGTCCAGGTTCGAATCCCTAGATATCTTCCGTATGGTAATCGTCCATTGATTCTTCATCACAGGGCCTACTCGTACTATTGAACTTGTTCAGAGTCAATTTCTTATGTTTATTAGAAAGTAATGCTGTCTTTTGTCCAGAAAACAGAGTCATCGGTGGTCAGGGAAAAGTGTGCTAAACAATTGAAGCTTTAATGATTATGGTATATTTTCAGTAATAATGCGCATATTTTAATAAATAATCTTTTACATGTTCCTGCATTAATCAAACCACAGTATTTAATATGACTGATATGTACCTAACACAAACAACTTAAAGAAGCCTTCATAATGACATTCAAAGAGAGCTAATTGAAATCATTATTGAAGCTATTCGATCTGATACAAATACCTTCTTCTTTTTTTTCATTGATGCATCAAGACAAATCCTACCAGTGTTAATAAATATCTGTAGATGTCATCTCTGGATGATGAGACAAAATATAGATTGTGGGTGTTTCCTGAATGGTCTCCAATGAGCAAAAAGCACACAATCATAGATCCATGATTGTGGGTCTTTCCTGAATGGTCTCCAATGAGCAAAAAGCACACAATCATAGATCCATGATTATGGGTCTTTCCTGAATGGTCTGCAATGAGCAAGAAATGCTCAATCATAGATCCATTTCTAAATGCAACCAATCTCAACATTCCATGCAATAATTATTCCAAAGCCTGAAAAAAAAATTTGAATTGAAATAGAATGTGCAGAAATTTCTGCAATTTTGTTTCTTACATTTTAAAGGTATATGAATCTAAGGAAAATGTCTTCATTGTTTTACAGGTGGCAATAAAAATCATCGAAACGCGGAAGATTAAGGAGGACTACCTGAAGCAAAACATGCACCGGGAGGCTCGGATACTGGGGCAGTTGAGACATCCTAACATCATCAGGCTCTACGAGACCCTCAGGGTAAGCTTCTTAGTCCTCCATGTTTAGGGCTGGTCATGTTCATATAGACATTTCAGATATGTGTATATTTAGTCAGTTGAGACATGTTGTCTGTACTAAGATCTGAATATGTATATGTGTCAAGTGCACAGAGAATTCTGGATACTTGTTCAGTTGCCACATCCAAACATCATGAGAATGTCCAAAGGTAAGATGCTCTTTTTGCCCTTTTATTTTGAATAGAATTATAAAATTCATCGATGTCAAGCTTGTAAGCATATACTGCTTTCCTGCAAATGTATTATTTATATTTTAATGTCCAATATTATGAACATAAAGCAACTGAATAATGGGAATAGTTTATTGGCTAGGAATATTTGTCTGATCCTGGTGGTCTTCACAATTCCAGTAGACCTACTGAGATACCAAACCTAGCATTAAACACTATTCCTCAGAATCCTTTCCTGATGGTACCCATTGCATTATGTGGAAAAGTCCTATCAACAATAATCATCTTTTTCTTTTCTATCAATGTAGAGGTTACAGCAAGTAGAGAAGAACCTGTTTTCAAAGATTCTTGCGTTTCCCTTTGCCCGAAAATAACCTTTTCACAATGGTTCTTCAAATTGTACTCGTTGGTGTATATCCCTCTGCCAGAAAAGAACCTTTACACAATGGTTCATGCGGCACCTTCAGTAATGTATTTCCCTGTGTGTGGCATCACTGTTACTCCGGTCTTGTAGGACACCAGGGAAAACCTCACCACTAGCCATGCTCCTTCTGGTCTCTCTAGACCAGCTGAGAAGATAATACATGAATTATTAGTGGTCTTCTTCCTCTCAGATCACTTCAGGTGAAGCACATCAGCTGGTACACATAGCACAAAGCCATCTAGGTGTGTGTGGCTTCCATGTGTTATGCCTCGTAGGCCCGACAAACAGCATTACATGTCTGGACATATACATTCCATTGGATAATTAGTGGCAACCGGTGTATAGCATTGCAGCGGCAGTTAATGTACCATTGCACAGTCAGTGTACCATTGCAGCAGAAGTCAGTGTACCTTTGCACAGTCAGTGTACCATTGCACAGTTAATGTACCATTGCACAATTAGTGTACCATTGCAGTGTCAGTCAGTGTACCATTGCACAGTTAGTGTACCATTGTAGCAGAAGTCAGTGTACCATTGCACAGTCAGTGTACCATTGCACAATTAGTGTACCATTGCAAAGTTAGTGTACCATTGCAGCAGAAGTCAGTGTACCATTGCACAGTCAGTGTACCATTGCACAGTCAGTGTACCATTGCACAGTCAGTGTACCATTCCCGGTGATAACTAGAGGCAGTATCATTGCAGTGGACAGTTCCTGGCATTGTATAATTAGTGGTAGTCAGATTACCTTTATAGTAGACAATTCATAGAGTTAAATGTACCATTCTAGTGCTATCATCAATAATGCTAAATGTATCATTCCTGTGGACAATTATTTGTATAAGTGTATTATTCTCATTGGCAATTCAAAGAGGTATATGTAGCATTCTATTGGACAATTGGTGGCAGAAATGTACCATTCTAATGAAGAGTTAACGGTGGCCAGTCTACCAGTCGAGTGGACAATTATTGGAAGTCAATGTATCATTTATGACTAAATGTTTATCGTCATCTTCCGTATGATAATTAAAGTGGATCTCATATACATTAACAGGCCATGTTTCAGAGGTGCCATTAACAATATCTGAATATGTTTGCATTGCATCCCAGCTATCACATTGCTATGTGCATATAGTAGACTTCAGTGGCTTGTATTTACTATGTATATCTCTGCTTTCCTGAGCTGGACTAACAACAGCTAGTGGTGGAGAGTCTATAGGGAAATCATGTAATAGCCTTAATGTACAGGGACATTGGTATTATAAAGGGACATTAGTATTATAGAGGGACATTGGTATTATAGAGGGACATTGGTATTGTAGAGGGACATTGGTATTGTAGAGGGACATTGGTATGGACATTGATATTGTAGAGGGACATTGGTAGGGACAGTGGTATTATAGAGGGACATTGGTATTGTAGATGGACATTGGTATTGTAGAGGGACATTGGTAGGGACATTGATATTGTAGCGGGACATTGGTAGGGACAGTGGTATTATAGAGGGACATTGATATTGTAGAGGGACATTGGTAGGGACATTGATATTGTAGAGGGACATTGGTAGGGACATTGATATTGTAGATGGACATTGGTAGGGACATTGGTATTGCAGAGGGACATTGGTAGGGACATTGGTATTGTAGATGGACAATGGTATGAAAACCATGATATAAGTGAAAGAATCTTGAAAGTGGTTCTAAACCCCAGTTTTAAAATATTGGTATCGTACATGTACATCGATACAAGGACATATTGGTATTGTTCAAGGACATTGGTATTGTAGAAGGACATTGGCATTGTACAAGGACATTGGTATTGTACAAGGACATTGGTATTGTACAAGGACATTGGCATTGTAGAAGGACATATTGGTATTGTAGAAGGACATTGGTATCGCACAGAGCCAGTGGTATTGAACCAGGATATTGGTATTGTACAGGGACTGAGTATTATGTCCAGCCCTAGTAGCCAGCAGCTTCCACTGCTGAATGTGGGTTAACTATGGTCAGTGTTATGTCTGATTCACTATCGGAGTATTGAACATTTTGTGACAGGATTAAATGCCAAGCTTCAACATCTGATCACGTTGTTATCTGGCACTTAATAATGAAAGTAGGTCATCAAATTACCTGTGTGGAGATTGGTCTAGGGTAATTTCACAATCAATCAATATTAATAGTACTTTTGTATTTTGTCAGTTTAAAATAAATATTTTTCAACATTTTTCTATTCTGTTATTTCTTTATTATGTTTAATGTTCTTCATTCTGGATGTAACCAGGAGTCCCGGTTGATCCCGTTTCAATGACAGTATGTGATGTACTGTGTTCACTAATTTCCTTAATCTTTTCCAATATCTCCAGCATAGGAGATGTGACACTTAAAACCAAACATACTGGTTAATTTTATTGATTTGACCAGGTTTCAAAATGCTGTTACAAACTAAAGAAGAGCAATTTCTTCAATAATTAATGAAGACAATCTAGATGAGTAGAGTTATATGCAAGACTGGAATATCTACATATTGTAGATCATGTCAATGTCAGTGTTCTACGTGATGTTATATGCTTGGCTAGCTAGTGGTGCATGCATCAATTCCAGTTCACAACGTGCCAGTTTATATTTCTACCTATTAACTTAAGGTTAATTTAACAGTGATAACAATACATCATTTTGAGACATTAATATGTATGCACTGAAAGATTAATACTTATTATGTGAAATAATACTTATTTATGTAGATAAATAATGCACTGTCCTTGTGTTTTCATAGGTCTTGCCCCGAGATTACGAAACCTTTCTGAGTACAAATTCATACTCAACTCAGAATTTTGTTCATAATACGTCATGTTTTTGAGCATAGCATGTGAGTTGAGCACAAAAACGTACTCAGAATATTTTTGTAATCTCGGGGCCTTGAATAGCATGTGAGTTGAGCACAAAAACGTACTCAGAATATTTTTGTAATCTTGGGGCCTTGAATAGCTATTGAGTAAAGATAATTGTTTTTGTGTTGTCATAGACCTTGGCCGCTATAGTATCTATTTGGTAGAAGTCACTGTCCATTTATTGTTATCTGCCTGATGTAACCCCACATCAGTGGGGATGTAACATACTCAAATCTGACACTGCGGATATCGATACATGTAATCAGTTGTCAGGTGAACGTGACATCAGTGTTGACTGTCATAAGGCAGAGATGACACCTCCATAACTCCATGTTCATCGCTTGTCTGGCTAGCTCTGAGAATGACAACCTTTGGAGCATGTGTTGATGAATACAGGAATATGTTAATTCAATGTTCATACTGATTGGAAATTTGTTATCAATTTAAATACAAAATTAAATAAAATATCTTATTTTATTTCAAAGTATTAAAATTTAAAATAGTTTATTAAATATAGAATTAAAAATAGAATTAAAATTTAAAATATAAAAATAGAATTAAAAAATAGAATTAAAAATATAAAAATGGAATAAAAATATAAATATAAAAATAGAATTAAAATTAAAAATAGTTTATTTCAAAGAATTCATAATTATTGACACAAAATTTCTTTTTCTCAAAGATGTGTAATGATTTCAATAAAGAGCTATTATTTATGGGAGATATTGAAAATATAAAATATAATGTACACTAAGTATATTGATTGTTGACATGGATAGATTAATTAGACACTACCTGGAATTCCTTAGTGTATGGCCAGGTATCGGTCAAGACATGTTACCTCCAGCAATGTAATTATCCCTGTTATGTCAGACCTCAAACCTACATAGACAGTAACAGCTTTACAGAATGCAATGTACCCCTGGCCTATGAGTATATGGTTGTTAGTATACCATGAATTTGTTGTCACAAATAAGTGCAAATCATTGCAATAATGGGAATATAAATAAATGTGAAAAGGAAAGACGCTATCCTATTTATTACAATTTACCATAAAAATTGTAATTTGTATAAACAAAATTGACAATCTTTATTAAAATATTTTTACCATATGACTTGTATTCATATTGACATCACATATTAGGTCTACAGTTCCCATATGTACTCACAACAGTACTGACATCAAGTATGACATCTACAACTTATGTTGTTACCATATGTACTCACAACAGTACTGACATCAAGTATGACATCTACAACTTATGTTGTTCCCATATGTACTCACAACAACACTGACGTCAAGTATTGACATCAAGTATGACTTCTCCACTCTACTCACTGGGGGCCTATTATCGCCTAAAATATTAACGTTTTCCTGGATATTTTTCTACACTAGGGGTAGGCGATAATATGTACTGGATGATAATAGGCCCCCAACCAGTACATTGTTACCGATGTACTCACAACAGTAGGCTACTGACATGAAGTATTGACATCAAGTGTCAGTAGCCGGTCTACAGCTCTACATTGTTACCACATGTACATGATGTACTCACAACAGTAGGCTACTGACATGAAGTATTGACATCAAGTGTCAGTAGCCGGTCTACAACTCTACATTGTTACCACATGTACATGATGTACTCACAACAGTACTGACATCAAGTACTGAGATGTGGGCACGTGGGGTGAGACCACAAGCCAATGTGGGTGTCGGAATATCTTGTGGCTGTGCCAGGAAGCTGCTATAGGGCTGATTACCTATGGTAATATATTCATTGCCAGTAGGGTGGAATCGTAATGGCGCGTCATCCACGTGGCCCACAGTCCTCAGGACTGCGTTCTAGTCCATCTTTTGGGATTTACTCGGCAATTACAAATCCTGGAACCTGGCCCACACTAGGCCCTGATCCACATAGGTCTAGGATGCTTTGTACTACGCCGAAGTCCACCAGATAATCAAGTGAAGGGTTTTAGTAACAGCGCAATCGACAACAAATGAGGGAAAGAATTATGTATACAAATTTGTTCTTCAGTTTAGTACTTTAAAAATGTTTTTCTCTCCATATGTTATTAGATTGATGCTTGAAAAGTAATATGGATCGTTTTTCATTTACCATTAGTGTTTGGTATAGTAGGGATATGCAGGAGTAGGTACAATGGGATATGCTATTAGTTGTAAGTGTTAGGTTTAGTAAGTATATTAAAATTATACGCTGGAGTAAGTATATATGCCAGCCTTCTTTTTCAAGCATCCATTGATACCCCAACATTCACTGAGGCTAATGAGCTACTATTAATGCATATATGGTTCTTACTTTTGTCCACAAAAAATACGTAATTTTGAAATATTATTTATACAAATTTCCACACAATAACTATTCATGAAAGTTCATGTTATCTATCAATTTATCTGGATGGACATATCTCTCAATCTGCTGTGTTTGTTGTTTATACTCCAAGGCCTGAAATGGCGAAGGATCCATTTATAGCTTTCAATATTGACTTAAGAATCTCCCCAATTGATCACGTAATCAAATAACTGTAAAAGAAGCAGTTCAATGTATAAATATTTAATGTTTATGTACATTTATTTGATTAACTCAGTGATTTGGACTTTTGCACTGTCTATGTTGTGTTAAACTTTGATTATTATGGAGGAAGAACACGCAGAGATAGGTGGTACCTCAAGACATGCACACACACACACACACACACACACACACACACACACACACACACACACACACACACACACACACACACA